>CAUYRT010052660.1:0-14432 GCA_963574885.1 Lepilemur ruficaudatus
AATCCACATCTGTGTAAAAGCAGAGCCTCCCCAAGGAACTCACCCGTCATAAAGGCCCTCCCCACAGCAACCCTGAGCGGCACCACCGCAAGCAGACACTGTCACCAAATGACACCTCTCCCATCTATTCTCCCAGGGGACACGTACATCCTCAAACACTCCCTTGCTTTTCCATGTCCTCACCACCGTCCCGTTCCCCTACTAAGTTAGATACACAGACCCCAATTTCTACCCACCCCTTGGAGTCACTGATTCCCGAGTACTCCTGTGATGTTAACAACAGTGCCCTCTCAATGAACTTGCTTGTTTCGCCCTTATCAACCTGTGACTTGTTAGTCTAACGTACAAGCCCACAGCCTGAGCACCAGGCCTGCTTTTCCTCCCCTACGCCGACCCTCAGCACGTGCCTGTCCAATAAGCACACCTTGCCACAGTCTCCCTCCCCAGCAGGTGCACAGGAAATCTCCCTGCGGTATTCGTGCATGGCTCCGCCAGGAAATTCCAGGTGAGGTGCAAACTTAGAGGTTGAGAAAGCAGCCGCTTCTCCTATACCTGCTCCACACCCCAAGGCCCTCCCACCTTCCCCAGCCTTCCGTCTCGCACCTGAGTAATTTGCCTTTAACAGTGATATTCCTGGCAGCAGTTTCAGGAGTGGGGTCGTGGCGGTAACTGTTCTGCTATTTGCACATTGCCACACAACTTTAATCCTTAACTGAGTAAAATAATTCCTGGGCCTTATCCACATGGAAAGCGAATGGAAAAAACCCTATCGACCATTCAGGTGACCTTGAGAAAGCAGGTTGAGAACTTCGTCTGTGAAGTGGAAAGACCATCCGATTCTGGCCCACACACCGAGCATTGCAGGCCAAGTGTGAGTTACAGGTCAGAGGCTTAATTCTCCCTGTTGAAATAAGGTTGGAGTTTCTCCTTTGTCTTATGCGCATTGACTTTAGAAAACCTGTAAGTTCTTTCTATGTCTCTGAAATGTAAGTCTTTGTAACGGCAACACCAGCCTGGTGAAACCTTCCCACCAGGAATGCTCCGTCTGGTCTCAGGGGTGATGTGACCCTCCAGGACGGAAGCAGATGACCTGCTTGCCTAACACCACCCGGTCTGAGCCAGGCCCCTGTACTGTCTAACCCTAACGCTAACCACGACCTTAACACCATTCTGCTTGAGCCAGGCCCCTGCAGCGTCTGACTCTAACGCTAACCGTGACCTTAACACCACCCTGCCTGAGCGAGGCACCTGCAGCATCTAACCCTTATGCTAACCATGACCCTAGCACCACCGTGCCTGAGTCAGGACGCTGAATCGTCTAACCCTAACGCTAACCGTGACCCTAACACCACCTGCCTGAGCAAGGCCCCTGCAGTGTCTAACCCTAACGCTAACCGTGACCCTAACAGCTCTCGGCCTGAGTCAGCCCCCTGCAGCATCTAACCCTAACGCTGACTGTAACCCTAACACCACCCTGCCTGAGCCAGGCCCATGCAGCGTCTAACTCTAACGCTATTCGTGACCGTAACACCACCCTGCCTCAGCCAAGTCCCGGCAGCATCTAACCCTAATGCTAACTGTGACCCTAACTCCACCCGGCCTGAGCCAGGCCACTGCGGCGTGTAACCCTAAAGCTAACCGTGACCCTAGCACCACACTACCTGAGCCAGGACCCTGCAGCATGTAATCCTAACGCTAATCGAGACCGTAACACCACGCTGCCTGAGACAGGCCCCTGCAGCGTCTAACCCTAATGCTAAGAGTGACCCTGAAACCACCCGGCCTGAGCCAGGCCCCTGCAGCATATATCCCTAACGCTAATCGTGACTCTAGCACCACTTGACCTGAGCAAGGCCCCTGTAGCTTCTAACCCTAACACTAATCGTGACCGTAACCCACCCTGCCTGAGCCAGGCCCCTGTAGCATCTAACCCTAAAGCTAATAGTGACTGTAACACCACCCTGCCTGAGCCATGCCTCTGCAAGTCTAACCCTAACGCTAACTGTGACCCTAGCACCACCCGGCCTGAGCCAGGCCCCTTCAGCATCTAACCCTAATGCTAATCGTAACCGTAACACCACCCTGCCTGAGGCACGCCCTGCAGCTGCTAACGCTCACCGTGACCCTAACACCACCCTGCCTGATCTAGGCCCGTGCAGCGTCTAATCCTAACGCTAACTGTGACCCTAACACCACCCGGCCTCATCCAGGCCCCTGCAGCGTCTAACCCTAACGCTAACTGTGACCCTAACAGCTCTCGGCCTGAGTGAGGCCGCGGCAGCATCAAACCCTAACGCTGACCGTGACCCTAACACCACCCGGCCTCATCCAGGCCCCTGCAGAGTCTATCCCTAACATTAACCATGATCCTAACACCACCTGGCCTAAGCTAGGCCCCTGCAGTGTCTATCCCTAACGCTAACTGTAACCCTAGCACCACCCTGCCTGAGCCAAGCCCCTGAAGCATCTCACCCTAACGCTAATCGTGACCGTAACACACCCTGCCTGAGCCAGGCCCCTGTAGCATCTAACCCTAATGCTAATCGTGACCCTAGCACCACCCTGCCTGAGTCAGGCCCCTGCAGCATCTAACCCTAACTCTAATCGTGACCCTAACACCACCCTGCCTGAGCCAGGCCCCTGCAGCGTCTAACCCTAATGCTAATCGTGACAGTAACACAACCATGCTTGAGCCAGGCCACCGTAGCATCTAACCCTAAAAATAACAATGACCCTAGCACCACCTTGCCTGAGCCAGGCCACTGCGGCGTCTAACCCTAACGCTAACGGTGACCCTCACACCACCTGGCCTTAGCCAGGCCGCTGCTGCGTCTAACCCTAATGCTAACAGTGACCCTGACACGACCTGGCCTGAGCCAGGACTGTGCAGCATATAACCGTAACGCTATCCGTGACTCTAGCACCACTCGGCCTCAGCAAGGCCCCTGTAGCTTCTAACAGTAACCCTAATCGTTACCGTAACCCACCCTGCCTGAGCCAGGCCCCTGCAGCCTTTAACCGTAACACTAACCGTTACCCTAACACCACCCTGCCTGAGCCAGGTCCCCGCAGCATCGCACCCTAACGCTAACCGTGACCCTAACACGACCCAGCCTGAGCCAGGCTCCTTCAGTATCTAACCCTAATGCTAATCGTAACCGTAACACCACCCTGCCTGAGGCAGGCCCCTGTAGCTTCTAACCCTAACGCTAACCGTGACCCTTACACCACCCTGCCTGATCCAGGCCCCTGCAGCGTCTAACCCTAATGCTAACCGTGACCCTAGCACCACCCGGCCTGAGCCAGGCCCCTGCAGCGTCTAACCCTAACGCTAACCGTGACCCTAGCACCAACCTGCCTGAGCCAGGCCCCTGCAGCGTCTAACCCTAATGCTAACCGTAACCCTGACAACGCCCGGCCTGAGCCAGTCCCCTGAAGAAGCTAACCCTAACGCTAATGGTGACCGTAACACCACCCTGCCTGAGCCAGGGCCCTGCAGCTTCAAACCCTAATGCTAATCGTGACCGTAACACCACGCGGCCTGAGCAAGTCACCTGCAGCGTCTAACCCTAACACCAACCGTGACCCTAGCACCACACTGCCTGAGCCAGGCCCCTGAAGCATGTAACCCTAAAGCTAATCGTGACTGTAACACAACCCCGCCTAAGCCAGGCCCCTGTAGCGTCTAACCCTAATGCTAACCGTGAACCTAGCACCACCCTGCCTGAGCCAGGCCCCTGCAGTGTCAAACCGTAATGATAACCGAGACCCTAACACCACCCGGCATGAGCCAGGCCTCTGCAGGGTTTAACCCTAACGCTAACCGTGACCCTGACACTACCTGGCCTGAGCCAGCCCCTGTAGCATATAACCATAATGCTAACCCTGACCCTAGCACCACTCGGCCTGAGCCAGGCCCCTGCAGCATCTAACCCTCACCCAAATCGTGACCATAAAACCACCCTGCCTGAGCCAGGCCCCTGGAGCATCTAACCCTAATGCTAACCGTGATCCTAACACCACCCGGCCTGAGCCAGGCCCCTGTAGCGTCTACCCCTAATGCTAATCGTGTCCCTAGCACCAATCTGTCTGAGCCAGGCCCCTGCAGGGTCTAACCCTAACACTAATCGTGACCCTAGCACCTCCCTGCCTGAGCCAGGCCCCTGAAGCATCTAACCCTAATGCTAATCGTCACCCTAACAACACCCTGCCTGAGCCAGGCCCCTGCAGCATCTAACCCTAACGTTAACCAGGACCCTAGCACCACCCTGCCTGAGCGAGACCCCGGCAGCGTCTAACCCTAATGCTAACAGTGACCCTGACACCACCCGGCCTGTGCCAGGCGCCTGCACCATATAACCCTAACGCTAACTGTGACCCTAGCACCACTTGGCCTGAGCAAGGCCCTTGTAGCATCTAACCCTAACCCTAATCGTGACTGTAAACCACCCTGCCTGAGCCAGGCCCCGGCAGCATCTAACCCTAACGCTACTCGTGACCGTACCACCACCCTGGCTGAGCCATGGCACTGCAGCGTCTAACCCTAATGCTAAACCATGACACTAGCACCACCTGGCCTGAGTCAGGCCCCTGCAGCGTCTAATCCTAACGCTAACGGTTACCCTAACACCAACCTGCCTGAGCCAAGCTCCTACAGCATCTAGCCCTAACCTTAACCATAACCCTAACAACACCCTGCCTGAGCCAGGCCTCTGCAGCGTCTAACCCTAATGCTAACTGTGACCCTAACACCACCAGCCTGAGCCAGGAACCTCCAGTGTCTCACCCTAATGCTGATCGTGACCCTAACACCACCCGGCATGAGCCAGGCACCTGCAGTGTCTAAACCTAACGCTAACCATGACCCTAGCACCACCCTGCCTGAGCCAGGCCCCTGAAGCGTCTAACCCTAACGCTAACCGTGACCCTAGCACCATCCTGCCTGAGCCAGGCCCCTGCAGTGTCTAACCCTAATGCTAACAGTGATCCTGACACCACCTGGCCTGATCCAGGAGCCTGAAGCATTTAACCCTAATGCTGTGACAATAGCACCATTCGGCCTGACCAAGGCCCCTACAGCATCTAACCCTAACGCTAATCGTGACCGTAACACCACCCTGCCTGAGCCATGCCACTGCAGTGTCTAACCCTAACGCTAACCGTGACCCTAGCACCACCCGGCCTGAGCCAGGCCCGTGCGGCATCTATCCCTAACGATAATCGTGACTGTCACACCGTCCTGCCTGAGCCAGGCCCCTGCAGCGTCTAACCGTGACCCTAACACCACCTGACATGAGCCAGGGCCCTGCAGGGTTTAACCCTAACGCTAACCGTGACCCTGACACCACCCCGCCTGAGCCAGGCCACTGTAGCATATAACCCTAACGCTAACCCTGACCCTAGCACCACACAGCCTCAGCCAGGCCCCTGCAGCATCTAACCCTAACCCAAATCGTGACCGTAACACTACCCTGCCTGAGCCAGGCCCCGACAGCATCTAACCCTATTGCTAACCATGACTCTACCACCACCGGGCCTGAGCCAGGCCCCTGTAGCATCTACCCCTAACAATAATCATGTCCCTAGTACCAACCTCTCTGAGCCAGGCCCCTGCAGCATCTAACCCTAACGCTAACCGTGACCCTCACACCAACCTGTCTGCACCAGGTCCCTGAAGCGTCTACCCCTAACGCTAATCGTGACAATAACACCACCTGGCCTGAGCCAGCCCCCCTCACCGTCTAATCCTAACGCTTACCATCACCCTAACACCACCCTGCCTGAGCCAGGCCCCTGCAGCGTCTAACCCTAACGCTAACCATGATCCTAACGCCACCCGGTCTGAGCCAGGCCCCTGCAGCGTCTAACCCTAATGCTAATCGTGACAGTAACACCACCATGCTTGAGCCAGGCCACTGCAGCATCTAACCCCAACAATAACAATGACCCTAGCACCACCCTGCCTGAGACAGGCCACTGCGGCGTCTAGCCTAACGCTAACCGTGACCCTGACACCACCCGGCCTTAGCCAGGCCCCTGCAGCATCTAACCCTAACGCTAACAGTGACTCTGACACCACCCGGCCTGAGCCAGGACCGTGCCACATATAACCCTAATGCTATCCGTGACCCTAGCACCACTCGGCCTCAGCAAGGCCCCTGCAGCGTCTAATCCTAACCCTAATCGTGACTGCAACCCACGCTGCCTCAGCCAGGCCCCTGCAGCATCTAATCCTAATGCTAATCGTGACCATAACACCACCCTGCCTGAGCCACGCCCCTGCAGCATCTAACCCTAACGCTAATCGTTACCGTAACATCACCCAGCCTGAGCCCAGCCCCTGCAGCATCTAAGCCTAACCTTAACCGTGACCCTAACACCACCCTGCCTGAGTGAGGCCCCTGCAGCCTTTAACCGTAACACTAACCGTTACCCTAACACCACCCTGCCTGAGCCAGGCCCCTGCAGCATCTAACCCTAACGCTAAGGGTGACCCTAACACCACCCGGCCTGAGCCAGGCCCCTGCAGCATCTAACCCTAATGCTAACCGTCAGCCTAACACCACCTGGCCTGAGCCAGTCCCCTGCAGCATCTAACTCTAATGCTAATTGTGACCCTAACACCATCCTGCGTGAGCCAGGCCCCTGCAAAGTCTAACTCTAATGCTAATCGTGACTGTAACACCACCCTGCCTGAACCACGCCCCTGCAGCGTCTAATCCTAAGGCTAACTGTGAGTGTAACACCACGGGGCCTGATCCAGTCCCCTGCAACTTCTAACCCTAAGGCTAACAGTCACCCTAGCACCACCCAGTCTCGGCCAGGACGGGCCCCTCCCAAGGGCCTTGCTGGGAATCCCATGGCCTCAGGGAACATCTTCTCCATCCTCCTCCTCTGCCAGCAGGTTCTCAAGTCTGTTCGGGGCTCACTCCACAAGAAAAAGCCTCTTGCCTAACTCCAGAGAAGACTGCAGCCCTCCTGGTTAGAATTTTCTGGATTCTAACACAGTGTGTTCTACTGCGACGCTCCCTCACCCCCCCCAGGACCCTCCACCTTTACCTTAATAGTCTGTCCCATCCTTTCCCCACTCCTGTCAGACTCCTCCCCTCGCACCCCAGGCCCCCTGGCCCTGTGAGGAGTGTCCCCTCCTGTCCCTTGTCCTCTACCCCTCCCCTCACATAACACCTGTGGAGTGTAGACAGCAGTCTTAACCCTAACCTCTGACGTGCCCTCAGGACAGCGGCACTGAGCGGCGGGGAGAGCCCCACGGAGCCCTGACCCCTCCTCAGTGGGTCCTCTCTGCCCCGGGCCTCACAGCTACTGCGACAGATGCAAATGTGTGGCAGATCACAGCGAGGCTGAGCCACCAGGACAATGAGACACCTGTGCCTCCTTCGGTGCTGGGGCGCCCGGCCCACACTCCGCGAATAGGTGTTGGGTGACCGAGCGCTGGCCCACAGCACGATGCCCCAAGTTCCCTCCCCCAACATTCCGATGCCCCGGCCCCGAACACGCGCCCTCCCGCCCCGCGTGGTGCCAGGACATCGGCCCACAAAGCCCTTCCCAGGCCGGCCCGGGAGACCGGGTTCCTCCGAGTTGATTCGCAACACCTGGAGCTGCCCCCGGGCTCCCGCGCTGGCCCCGCCCCTCAAACCAGCACTGAGCTCCCGGTGCTGCGGTGACACGGCCCGGGAGTGTCGCAGCCCCAGGGGCCGCCTGCAACCACCTCTGCGGGGCGCGGACCCCCGGCACCCTGGCCCCGGAGACCCCTGTGACCCCCGCCCCTCCAGGGTCCCGGCGGGAGAAGCACCCGGGGCCTGAGCGACAGGAAGGACAGGAGCGACGCTAGCGCCGTCCGACCCCTCCCCTCGTGAGGACTGACGCCCCCCGCCCCCGCGGGGACTCCGGGCCACGGGGAGGTGGACGCTCGGCTCCCGCCGCTCCCCGCGGAGACACCGGCACCTCCCAGCACACCAGTGCCGCGGGAATGCGTAACCCTAACCCTAACCCCCGTCCACGGGGGGACTCTGGGCCAAGGTGGGCGCTCACCTCCCGCCGCCGGACGCTCCGGCTCCCGCCGCTCCCCGCGGAGACAGCAGCACCTCCCAACACACCCGAGCCGCGGAGTGCGTAACCCTAACCCTAACCCTTGCCCCTGGGGGGACTCATGGTTCACGGGGAGGTGGGCGCTCACCTCCCGCCACGGGATGCTCGGGTTCGGGCAGCTCCGGCCGTGCTCTGCGGAGACAGCAGCAACTCCCAGCACACTGTAGCTGGGACCGAGCGCGGGTCCCGCACGGGAGGGAGGGGCCGAGTGGAGCCTACCTGCGCCAACCAACACTCAGCGCCAGCCCGGCTGCTCGCTCCGCTCTTTCCTCGGGCACAGCCCAGACTCCGCCCCTCTCGGGCACCGATCGCTCGCTCCGCCCCCTCCTCGGGCAGGGCCCAAACTCTGCCCCCATCGGACACGGGCCGCTCGCTCCGCTCCTTCCCGGGGCAGAGCCCAAACTCCGCCCCCCTCGGGCAGAGGCCGCTCGCTCCGCTCCTTCCTCGGGCAGGGCCCAAACTCTGCCCCCATCGGACACGGGCCGCTCCCTCCGCCCCTTCCCCGGGCAGAGCCTAAACTCCGTCCCCCTCCGGCACGAGCCGCTCGCTCCGCTCCTTCCTCGGTCAGGGCCCAAACTCTGCCCCCCTCGGGCATGGGCCCCTCGCCCCGCCCCCTCGTGCAGCGCCCAAACTCCGCCCCCCCTCGGGCAGGGGCCGCTCCCCCCACCCGCGTCCGGGCGAGCCCTCCCCCATCCCCCTCGGGCAGGGGCCGCTCTGCCTAGGGCGCCACCCCCAGGGTCAGGCAGGGGCCAGGTCCTCACTGAGCAGGGGGCAGAGAGACACCCGTGGGACACCCGGACGTCCTGACTGGGAGCCTGCCTGTCCCCCTGGTAGGGGGACTAGGGACGGAGAAGACGTCCTCACGGATGTGCACACTGGCATCACCCCATCCTTTTGGTCCGAGGGGCCCTCTGGGGGACATCGAGGACATTGTGACCACCTGTCCGTCACTGGCCGCCGTGGTCACTGCGGACAGCAGTTGCAAGCACTTTGATCTCCACCCCGGTGGCCACTTGTCTGGGTGGGGCCGGCGGCGTCTGTCTCTGATGCTCGGCCAGCACCGCCTGGAGCGGCCTCCCCCTGAGCCTGGCCTGGGTGCCACGGCCTGGAGTGGCCCTCGTCCTGGGCCTGGCCAGGCCCCACGTTCTCAGGTGGGCAGGTGGCTCCTCCCAGCGCAGGTCCCTCCCGACACCTTGCCCACGCTGACCCCACGGTGACCTGCTCCCCAACACCGACCCCGCGGTGACCCATGCCCCCACACTGACCCCAAAGTGACTGCGCCTGGGTCCAGGTCTGTCCTCCCCTTCCTGTCCCCTGCCTCCTAACCCTAACCCTAACCCTGCTCAGCAGTTGCCTGTCAGCTGCTGCCTCCCCACCCCAGATCCCTGGCGGGATCGGGCCAGGTGGCTTTCAGAGAGGGGTGCAGGGGAGCCTGCGGGGGAGGCTGGAGGTGCTGATGTGGGACCCCTTCCTGGGCTGAGTTCTCCAACTCACCAGGCAGGGGCTGCTCGCCCTGCACCCTGTCCCCAGGTTTCTGGGGGTGAGTAACATTGGCACACCCCTGACATTGTCCCCAGGTCTCTGGGGGGTGAGTGACATTGGCACACCCCTGACATTGTCCCCAGGTCTCTGGGGGGTAAGTGACATTGGCACACCCCTGACATTGTCCCCAGGTTTCTGGGGGTGAGTGACATTGGCACATCCCTGCCCTTGTCCCCAGGTCTCTGGGGGGTGACATTGGCACACCCCTGACATTGTCCCCAGGTCTCTGGGGGGTAAGTGACATTGGCACACCCTTGCCCTTGTCCCCAAGTCTTTGGGGGTGAGTGACATTGGCACATCCCTGCCCTTGTCCCCAGGTCTCTGGGGGGTGAGTGACATTGGCATACCCCTGCCCTTGTCCTTAGGTCTCTGGGGGTGAGTGACATTGTCACACCCCTGCCCTTGACCCCGAGCAAGCCCTGCCCTGGCTCCCATACTCCCGGGGCAGACACCTCCGGCGTGGTGCCTGCAAAGACCAGGAGGTCGGCTGGGAGCCCCCGCCCTCCCGCAGCCCCCCATGCCCTCCCGCCTGGCTCACAGAAATCCCAGCCCACGGCAAACCCCGGCTCACACACACCCGGGCCCACCACAAACCCCGCCCACACAAACCCCGGCACACTGCAGGGGGATACTCAGGCCCCAGACCCGCTGCTTCCCAGGCAGGCAGCGGCAAGTGGGACCCAGCCAGCGTCTGGGAACTGGGTTGCCGTAGCCAGTTAAATGGTGACCCCAAAGACAGGCCCTCATGCAAATGTCCAGAACCTGGGAGTGGGGCCTTCTCTGGCAATGGCTCTTTGTGGTGTGATTAGTGAAGGATCTCAGAGGAGATGGTCCTGGATTACGGAGGACGGAGCCTGAGCCTGGGGGTGGCGCTGCCCTGCCCATGCCTTGACCTCAGACTCTGGTGCCCAGACTGTCGGGGACAAACTTCTGCTGTGTGAACTCTCCCAGGTCACGGATGTCCTCCGGAAACACCGGTGCGTGGTGAAGGCTCCCCGGGGGGAACCGTCACAGCGCACTGCTGCCCCTTCCTTGCTGGGGGACAGCGCAGTCTGCAGACCCCGCAGGAGGGGAGCGACAGACAGGAGCCACGCACCGATCCCCACAGCACTCCACCTCCCCTCGAGATCTGGCCTTGCACCCTCGGGGCCCTGAGACCCCACCCTAGACTGTGGACTCATCCCAGCAATGGTGGAACGTGGGGTGGTCCTGGAGCCCCAACACTTCCCCAGCCCTCTCCCAGGTGAGGAACCATTTCTGCTCACTGATCTGGAGCATTTCTGGTGTTTCGGGCAAGCCCGTGCCTCGATGGCCCCCACGAGAACCGTCAGCTCTGGTGCGTCGCCCATGTGGCCTGGCCACCCCCTTCCTGACATTCTCAGGGCAGCGCTCCGGGTGTCTGCCATCAGCTCCTCTGTGCCCGGCCTCACGTGCTCCAGGGGGAAGCACAAGGCACTCGGGCCTTCCCTGGCCCTCCCTTGCCGTGTGACCCCCCCCAACCCCTGCTGGCCCCGAGCACTGCAGGGTCCGGTGCCTGGGTCCTCCACCAGGCACTGCCCCTCCAGGCTTTCCATCCCACCCCGGCACACCCAGGGCAAATGTGATATGTCACAAAACGCCTTCAAGCAGGCGCTCTTGGCCACTGCCGCATGCCGGTGGATTTGACGCTCCCAAGGGGAGGCCGAGACCACGTCTGTGTGGACAGCTGGGAACTCAGGAGGCATGATGGGGAAAAGACAGGTTTGGCCCTGAAGGGAACCCGCCAGGACAGCAGCCCAGCCCGATGAGTCCAGCGCAGCGCAGGGCATGGACGCACATCTGCGCTCCCTCCTGGAGCACGTGGGGAGAGCCTGGTACAGCCCCCAGGTCCACCTGCACCTGCCATTATTGCGGGACTGCCCCGGTGACTGCCGGCCTCTCTGTGTCCCCACCGACACATGGCCACACCCTTGGCTTCTGGAAGCTCACCTGCCACAAACCTCCCAGCAGGGTCCACCTTTCCATCGTTGAACCTGTTGTGGGGCTTGTCCCTGTCCAGCCAGGCCACCCACTGCACCTGCTGCGTCCCCCAGTCCAGGAAGCCAAGGCAGGTGCCAGCGGCCACTACGTAGGTCCCCTTCCGGCACAGGCCCGTGGAACCGACACGGTTACCTGCAGGGAGTCAGAGGACAAGGGGTGACCTGCTGCTGTATCTCCTGAGGGCCAGCGTGGCTCCCCACCTGCTGCACAGTGTCAGGAGGCGCTGGCAGAGGTGTGGATACACTCCTCCTGCCAGGCATGGCTGGGTGGGCCTCCGTTGGCCACCTGCATTCTGCCCAAGATATCACTTGGCTGCACCCCCCCAACACACACACAGCCATCCACTGCGGCCCAACAGGTGACTGGCCTCACGTCTCTGCCTCCTTCTATGTGAGGGGACAGTGTCTGCCTCCTGGGGAAGGTGAGTGGAGGACACACCTAGGGCACAGCAACTGCCATGTGGGTGGTGTGAGGCCACACAGGTGCAGCAGCTCCACACAGGCATATAATCCCATGTAGGTGTGTAAGCCCTATGCGGGTGTGTGAGTCCCATACAGGTGCATTAGCCCCATACAGGTGCATTAGCTCCATACAGGTGTGTGAAACCTTTACAGGTGCGTGAGCTCTTTGAGACCACATGTTTTCATCCTGCCATCCCCCGACATTGTGCCTGACTTTTGTGCAGGAGTGGTGACCAGGAGACGGTCAGTAATATCCAACGCCTGGGCGTCTCTGAGCTCGGACAGGTGCCCACAGTCAGAACCTAGTGTCAGACCCAGTGATGCCGTTCCCATGCAGTGAGATGTGTATAGATGTCAGAGCTTCCACTGACTTTCTGTCTAGAAGAGAAAACAGGTCCTGCTAATTGCTGACGCAACAACAGTAATCGCCGTGGACCTATAAACGCCCGCGGGCTGCAAGTACATTCAGGGTAACAGCTTCCACTTGAGATGGGCCCAGAAGCAGCTGTCACAAGCTGTGACCATGCAGGGGCCTCCAGCCAGACCTCTGCAGCCCTCATCCCTGGTGGGCAAAGCTCAGGCCACGCAGTGAGGGCTAGGGCTAGGGTTAGGGCACACCCAACCCCAGAGCCTTAGGAACCACGGATGGCAGGGTGTTGAGATTAGTCTTCATGTGACAGACTCCGCTGAGCTCACCCGCACCGATGGGGTGAAGTCCTGGCCCTCCAGGGGCATGCCCCTCTACTCACTCAGGCCCACGGTCTGCACCTCGCCGGTGAGTGGGCTCCACCTGCACACCTTCCTGGCATTGATGTCCACATACACAAGCTGCCCCATCTCCTCTTCCCACACGGGACACTCGCCCATCCAGTGCCGCTCCCTGACGACAGCCTCAATCTTGGGGGACACCATGGCCTGAGCGGGAGGACAGGGCAAGTGGGTGCCGGCCCAGCTCCCTGGCCTCTGCTTCCCTGGGACGCCGGGTTGGGGGGTGCCGGGCAGCCTGAGACCATGACCCTTGCAGGTGTGTGAAGACGTGGTCCACGTGTCCGATGAAAGCTTTCTGCCCTCTGAGGGCTCACCCACTGCGAGACCCAGAAAACAGAGACAGAAGGGCCCACCCAGACCAGAGCCCATTCTCGGGGGCCCCTGGACAAACTGTGCTCCCCCGAACCTAACAGAGAGCGCCACAGAAAATGCTGGGGTGCAAGTCACTGGAAAACGTGACATTCTGGCAATTTTCCTCCAGACCCTCACCCAGATGTGCTTGTCCCTGTTCTGAGCGCACTGCGTGCATTAACTCCATGGAGGCTGAGCCTGAGGAGTGAGTAACATGCTCAGCGCTGAGCCAGGGGCGGGATGTGGCACTGAGGGCTGGCTCCAGAGGGCGTGCCCCTTGCCTCTGGGCCATGCCATCTCTTCCCTTTAAAAGGATTCTACACACACAGTCTTCCTTTCAGTTGGATTCATTTTGCAAACCCTTCCTTGCAACAAGATTCGCTTTGCAAAAACCTTCCGTCAACGGGATCTGTTTTACAAAACACTTCCTGTTATTTCAGACGCCCGGGAAGTTTCAGCACCAGAAGCAGGGTCAACCTCACACCACAGAGAGTGGCTTCTGCAGAGCATTCACTGTGGCTCCGTCCAGCTCCCGCTCCTCTAGGGAAAGCCACATCAGGCCCCAGGGAGCCAGGCTCCACCTGGGCTGCTTAGGCAGGTGGGCGGTGCCAGTAACTCCCTTCGGCGCTGGTCCCTCCCTGGTCCCTCCCTCTGTGTCCTGGACAAAGCCTTCAGGAGAGGCCAAGGCGGGAGCTGTCAGTCAACTCCGAGTTAGGGTGGAAAAAACCAGAGCTGTGGGGGCGGGGGCTCGTGCACGCAGGAGCCCCTCAGAAACCCAGCCAGTGACCCCGGGGTCCAGCGCGGCCCGTGTGGCAGGGAGCGGGACGGGGTGGGGGCGCCTCAGCCCCTTGCGGGTTCTTACAGCGTTCTAGCACCGCTCGTGGAGAGTCAGGAGCTCTCTGTGCGGTCAGCTGCCAAACGGACGCTGGCACGCACCTGGCGGTGCATGGAGTTTACCCCGGGCAGGTACAGAGAGCCCCGCGCACTGGGAGTATCTGGCAAGGCAGCGCAGAGCCAAGCGCACGGGCGTACTGGGGCGGGGAGGAGGGGAGCCTAGAGCAAGGGAAGTAGCCGGGAAGGCACACAGAGCCCCGCGCACGGGGCGTATTTGGGAAGGCACGCGGGGAGCCAAGTGCACGGGCGTACCGGGGCGGGCACGCGGGGAGCTCGGCGCAGGGCTCCGCT
>CAUYRT010052661.1:0-152276 GCA_963574885.1 Lepilemur ruficaudatus
ACAATGAAATACAAAATTTAATCATGCAACCATCATTTCTTGATACATTTTTTGTATATATTCCCTTTTCCCTTTCTTTTTCTTAGCTACTCTGTCCATGAAAACTCAAAGCAAGAAAAGAGGATAAAAGAGCTAAAAAAATGGCACAGAGGCACACCACCTGGAGAGGATCAGGACCAAGTTGTTTTCAGCAATAGTAGAGGATCCTGGCAAGAAGAACAATTGTGATATAGGCTACATTTAGCAACGGGGTTCCAAGCTCAGCAGTGGTGGCACAGCAGTACTCAGAGATCTGCCTTGTGGACACAGAGCTTCCGTGATAGGAATGGGTTGTGAGGGAGGATTCCACCCCCTGGGAAATAAGACGACCCTTAATAAAAAAGGGAGTTGGATCACTCAGGGCCCTGGAGAGCTATGACTTAGGGTCACACAGCAGTTGAATATACATTCTGCCTGTCTGACAAGGAGACCCTGGGATAAGTTCAGAATTCTGTTGCTCAGCACTGGACCCTCCCGATCCTGGGTTTTGGAATGTAATTTAATCCTAAGTTCTATTAAATGTGGCACCTGGGCTGTTTAAATGTCTTACATGTGGATCAGTCCTTGCCTGGAGAAAGATCGAGTCTTCAGAAGAGAAGAGCCATGACAAGGCCATTTGGAATATGCGCTGGGAGGGGCCTGGAAATGCTGTAGGAGCTGATACCAGTTCCCTTCCAAGAGTTCAATATGAGCATCATTTTCCATGCTTGGACAGCAATTTCTTATATTGCTTTTCCTTATAAATGCAAATGCTTAAAATCTGTAGAGTTGGTATTGCTAAGATCTAAGTATTTGTTCTTTGTATTCAAATAATTATTTCCTTTTATCTCATTATATTTGTATATTAATTAAATGACACCAATAACTTAAATTAGAGGTCACACTCCTGCCAGCTGTGGTGGCTTACGGCTGCAATCCCAGCACTTTGGGAGGAGGAGACAGGAGCATCACTTGAGGCCAGGAGTTCGAGGCTGCAGTGAGCTATGATCATGCCAGCCTAGGAGACAGAGCAAGACCCTGTCACAAAAAAATAAAAAAAAGAAATCACACCCTATCTCTAAGGAAGAAGTATACTTTAATTTGTTTCCTAGAAAGAAAAACAAAAAATTTTCTACATACCTCTACATTGGCTAGGTGGGCTAGAGTACAGCTTTCATTTGCCCCTCCAAATCCACACTCTGTCATGCTCTCCACCCTGGGGTGCAGTGGGGGCACCTTATGGAATGAGTAGAGGAACCCATTGACTTCTGGATTCCAGTTTGGTTCCACTCATGGGAGGCACTGATGGGAGATCAAAGGGTAGAAGGAAAAAAATAAAACAACCCCATTTAAAAGTGGGCAAAAGACATAACAGAAAAGTTTCTGACAAGGAGAGACTAATGGCCAACAAACATATGAAAAAAATGCTCACCATCTCTAATCATCAGGGAAATGCAAATCAAAATCACAATGAGATATCATCTAACTCCAATGAGAATGGCCTTTATCAAAAAGTCCCAAAACAACAAATGTTGGCATAGATGCAGAGAGACAGGAACATTCATACACTGCTGGTGGGACTGCAAACTAGTACAACCTCTGTGGAAAGTAATATGGAGATATCTCAAAGAACTAAAAGTAGAACTACCATTTGATCCAGCAATCCCACTACTGAGTATCTACCCAAAGGAAAAAAAGACATTCTATAAAAAATACACCTGTGCTCGAATGTTTATAGCAGCACAATTCACAATTGCAAAGATGTGGAAACAGAAACAACCCAAGTGCCCATCGATACATGAGTGGATTAATAAAATACGGTATATGTATACCATGGAGTTCTACTCAGCCATAAAAAAAAAACAGTTGGTGAACTAATACCTCTTGTGTTAACCTGAATGGAACTGAAGACCATTCTTATGAGTGAAGTATCACAAGAATGGAAAAACCAAGAGCACATGTATTCACCATTAAATTGGAACTAAACAGGTAACACTTATGTGCCGATATGGAAATAACATTCATCGGAAATCCAGCAGGTGGGGGGAGGGGATGGGTAAATTCACACCTAATGGGTACAGTGCACACTATCTGGGGGATGGGCACACTTATAATTTTGACTCAAATGGTACAAAAGCAATTTATGTAACCAAAACGTTTTTAGTCCTGTAATATTCTGAAATAAATAAAAGAAAATTAATTAAATTTTTAAGAAAAGCATAGAAAGGATACGATATGGGGCTTGCCAGGGCTTGGCCTTGTGCTTCTGCCAGAATTCCTATAACTTGTTGAGTTGTTTTTCCTATATAGCTCTTATTTCAAATCAAGTTCCTCTGCTTGTCCCTTCAAGCCTAGAAGTGGTGACAGAAACCCTTTTGCTTTCCTAAACCCTTCCTCTGTCTTTGTAATTGACCTGTCCCAGGTTTGGATCCCAGGAAGCAGACTCCAGGATGGAGATTGTTGGGTATGAGGTTCATCAGGGAGTGCTCTTGGTATCAAAGCCTGCAGAAAGGAAGGGAAGGAAGCGAGATAGGGCAGAGGAAGAGGCTGGGTCAATGTGAAGTGCCTGGGAGCTCTGAAACTGGGATGTACCTTCAGAGCTGCCTCATTGAGGCAAGTGGGGGGCAGTGAGGTCTTTATCCCCTATGCAGACAAGTTATTGGATGCAGCCTGCTCCAGCAAGAGAGGATGAAACTGGGGGAGGCACCTGTCTTCAGGCTGTGGGGACTGGGTCCTTCAGTCCTGACGACGAGGGTGGGTAGCGCAGTACAGCTTCCACGAACGCTTCCCTCTGATGCTGCTGGGATCCATGTCTTCCTGTATGTTAGGGAGCATTTTCTCCAGGGTGCCTGTTGTCCTTTCTACCTAGGGAAGACTTTTAAGAAGAAAGCCAGTGGGTATATGCCTTCAGTTCAGCTGGTCTTATGGTCACAACTGTTACTTATCATCTTCCACCTTTCCTTTATGTTCTAGATTCCCCTATCTCTCACTGGCACTTCTGCTAGTCCAGTAGGCTGGTGGGGTGACCTAGATTCTCACTTGTGAGGAGATTAAGCCCCTCAGCATCATGCCTTTATTGGGCAGAGGCTGTTGAACTTGTCCATTCACCATCAAAACTGGGCAAGGGAATTCTAAGCAAATTAGCTGGATGCCAAATATATTCCTCTTTACTGCCAGTGTGGAAGAGCAGCCCCAGCTCCTTCTGATGATCAGGGTTGATAACCCCTCGTGGGATAGAGATTTCTCTTCTTGCCTGCTGGTCTCTTGGCATGAGGAGCCCGATGCTCCCAGACGGCAGCCTTAGCCTCATATGCAATTGGATGCATGTTGTGTTCCCTGATAGAAGCATATCTCCTTTGGGCACCAGCACCTCTAAACCCACAGAGCCTGGGCATGAATTCCCCAAGTGGGTCAACAGTGTTGATAGTAAGCAAGGCTATTACTGCTTCCACCTCTTAAGTCCCCTATATTTTATCTCTTGAGAACACAACATCATATAATGGTTGTTTATTTAGTGTGTATATTACATCTGGGAGGGTGGTGTTCCATCCTTGCAAAGTAATGTCACCAAGCTGGACCCTCAGCTGTGCCTTCAACAGGTCTTTCCATCACTCTGCTTGTGTGGCAGCTTCTGGATGGTGCAGTATGTGATATGACCAGGGGAGCATATGTTCACTTGTCTACTCTTGCACCTCCATTCCTGTAAAGTGGGTCACTTGGGTTGCTGGAATGTTCTGTGAGATGCCATGTTGATGGATCAGTCACTCTCTAAGCCTTCAGACAGCAATGCCAGCTGAGACCCTGCAGACAGGAAAGGTAAACCCAAACCAGAAACTTTGGTGCACATATTGCTGCCTCAAGATTAAACAACAGGTTCAGGACAGGTTGTGGGTAATTCACTTACCTATAACATGTGTACGACATTGAGCAAAGGGCACACCTGATTTCAAGGGTAATATGTGATGGTTCCCAAGGCCTGTGAGCACAGAGAAGTAAGTGGCCTCCATAAAACAAGGTAGAATTGGGGAAGGGGGTGTCAGATGGCACACCACTTTTCCTCACCACAGTCCAGGTTACAAAATAGGGTAACATCACAGGTTCACTGGCACCTTCAACATCCCAGTGGGTGTGTCCTCTATCTGCCTCTCTTCTGGCATCTGAAAAAAGTACACCGAAGGGGCAGCAACATGCCTCTTGCTGGAGTCAGGGCTCACTAAGGTGAAAAGGACAGCCACGAGACTGGGCTCTAACTCCAGGAAGGACACTGGGGCTCATGCCGTATATTACTATCTACACACACTGCTAAAGGTCGGGGGTGGGGGGAGTAAAACTTCAGCTTGTGTATAAATCTTCCTGGAGTTGAGATTACAAAGCAGTCACTTCTAGAGCTATTTTGAATTCAGCCAATCTTACGACCAGTTTGAGAGGTGTCTGGGGAGACCTCCCTTTATTCTTTTTCTTTCATTCATTTGTAGTCTGCAGAATATTTTTCTCAAACACAGTCACTAGTTGATGGTGAATCTATTAAGCTTCAAGATATACTATTCTAACCTCATATTTTTATTTTAAAAGAACATATTTATTCAAGTGTTACTTATTAAGGATGCTTTATTGACGTCTACATGCTTTATAGGATGCTACATATTCTCTCAGGGCATATTTAGAGTGAGCCTGGTCGTGTGCCCTTAAGGGACAATATCTGTGGGAAATTGTAGAGGAGTGTGTGGTAGTTGTCACACTGTCCCTGTTTGAGGGTCATCTGTGAGGCAGAGTGCTGACAGAACAGTCCCCCCCCCCACACACACACACACATACACACACTCACAGGGTGACTTAAGGATAATGCAGCCTTTTAGTATGTGATCCCACTTCTAAATTCAAAGCATATGTTTAAGTTCTGATTTTTAAAAAATAGCCAGTTTGTGTGCTTGTTGCACACAAAACTGGTTTGACTTAACTTGACTTTTCCCGGCTGAAAACTTTTCTCAGTTGCTGCCGTCAATGGAAAACAGATTAAGAGACAAATTTCAAATGAACACTTGACGCCCTTTCTCGAAAGGAGGAAAACAGAAGGGGAACGCTGTGCCGGGCTGGTTTCTGCGGGGCTTGCTGTCAACAACACGGTACTTAGCCCTCCGCGTGGATTTAACTAGTGCTGAAAATGTGCTGGGTTGTGAAAACGTGATCAAGCCCACCCCATGAAAATTTCAGGGTCACATCATTTACTGGAACACATTTACATTTTTTTTGCACATAAATTACCTACATGTCCTTAGATTAAACGCACCTTCCAAAAAAAAAAAAGAAAATTCCACATCATTATTGAATTGCAATTTCATACACTTAGCCTGAAATTTCCATTCTGTCAGAATCACTCACGTTACCCACAGTTTCAAAAGACTAAAATCATTTTACTGTAACTATTTTTTTTTCAATACTAGGCCAAGGATAAATGTGGTTACATTGATTTCTCACAAATGAACCTTAAACCACTGATTTGAAATGAGAAAACCACTGTTCACAATCACTTTCAATCTGAGGTATGTTTAATTGGCTTTAAAGAAACTTTCCCAGCTCATTTGCAAAAAAGAAAAAAACCAAAAGACCTCTCGAGCTCACTCTTGTTTCCAATACCCTAGAAGAAGCTTGAATGTGAAAGAACCTCTCTCTCTTGGATAATTTCATCTGTTTCACCCTCCGCAGTATTTCTCTAGAAAAGTGAAAGCTCTGGCCCCGCTGTTGCCCTCCCCTCTGAGTGCCCTACCAGTTTGGGCCCAGGGCTGTTTGTGTCTATGCCATGATGAGAATGGTCCCAGCTTGAACTCCAGATTCAAGGTGGTGGTGTTTACTGTTCAGGTTCTGAGTGTGTTATTAACAGCAGATCTCTCCTCCCAAGAACCTTCACTTTAGGGAATAATTATCAAATATTTGTCAATCAGATATACAACCAGCCTTGGTCCACAAAAAATGTACTTTGTCTTAACCCAGTCACAATCATCCTCTGCTCCGGGCCCTTTCTGTTTGCCTCAGATCCACTCTCCTCGACTGCATGGGTTCCCTGAGAGACTGACCCCCTCCGTGTCTGCATCAAAGGCTCCCTGTCACCTGGCTTCTGGTTGGGTTCCACTACAGGAGGCACTGGCGGGAGATCAGAGAGAGCAAGGAGAGTTTGCCTGGCTCTGTCACTGCTGGGTCATCACTAGGGTTGCTTGAGTTTTTTTCTTTTCTTTTTCATTTGTTTGCCAGGCAAACCTCAATTACAACTATTGCTTTTTCTTTAGTGAAATTTCTCCTAAACCCTTTGCCTCTTAGGCCTAGTGTTGGTGAGATCACGCCAGGATGCTTCACAGCACTTTGTTGTTTATTAATCCTGCCAATTCCTTTATGAAACTTACTTTAGTTCCCTCTTTGAATGAACTATCTGTGTCCATCTGGGACAAGCACTGGTCCATTAGCATAATCTAAGGCCTGATCCTTTACGTATACCTTCCCAGAATCTAGAATGGAGGATAAATCACTCATTGGAAACTAAATTCATTAGTCACTTATAGATACAGAACATGTTAGGAACCCACTCAGGTGTAAGAAAAGGTGGGGCCAACCTTACAGTATTTCATTTAACCTGCCTGAGGTCCCCCAGGCTAGCTGCTGCACTTCCTACACTGCTATTTCCTTGTTTTCTCTTAGCCCCTAAGTACTGGGAATAAAGCTTATTTATTTGTCTGTATGCATTAGCATTCCTTCTAAGAAGGTTAAAAAGATAATTATTAATTTAAGGCAGGTACACATCATTGAATTTGAAGTTACAAATTTCAGCAAGCATAGCTGTTCTGAATGACGTAAACAGATATATGCAGGGAATACTAAACACCTCAAGTTCTGCTTTGAAAGATGATCAAGCAATAATAGAATAATTCAGAAGCAGATTGTTTCAATGTGATCTACAGATGAAAGCAAAGTGCAAGCAAGAGCCCCAAAATTAATATTGATGTTTCAGAATCAGACAATCTGGGTTTAGTTTATTTTTAATACTATGCCACTTTGAGCAAATTAGTTTTGGAGAGAGGAGATTAGAAGGTAGGTTTCTATGATATAATGCTGTTGTCCTATATTCTGCTAAAAATTCACTTCCCTTCATTCAAAGACTAGTTTCCTAATCATTGGGTTCCCTCGTCTACCTCATAGCTACTAAAACACATGTTTTGATCCCTATAATTTAAAATATTTAAATAGATAATAAACTTTTGTTTAACTTTCTAGAATAAATGGGCTAAATTCCTATTCTTTAAATTATTTCTTGAATGGATAAGAATCGCCTCCAAATTATAAACCCCAAATCCACCTAAGCATAGTGCTAAATATAAATTCATAAATTCAGCACTTCTTATTTTAAAGATCCCTAAACCCCAATCTTTCCATTTTGGTATTTAATCTAGTATATTCTTTTCACCAGATCAAGTATCCTTCAATCTTCACATTTTTGGTATTCACTTCTCCCTACACAGATATGTTAAAAGAAACTCTATTAGTGAAGGTTAAACCTAAGCCCTACTCATTACTCATTCCCCTTGCTGCGTGAAAATATGGATCCCCAAACTTCTTATCCTTGATTCCTTCTGCATTTCCACATTGCACTCTGACAAAATTCTCAAAAGCTCCAATATTCTGTGCAATTACCTGTGCAATGACCTGGTCATTGGTTTCCTTCATTAATGACAGTTAAATCCAACTGGGGACCCTTGAGGGCAAGGAGAGACTCTGGCAGCCTGTCACTGCTTACTGGCCTTCTCCTTGACATCACTTACATGCTCCATGAAGGATTTCAGGAATGAAATTTTCTATTTGATAGTAGTTCCTTTCTCACTGAATCAAGATTTGTAGATAAGATAGTAGAAAACTTAAAAAAAAAAGATAGTAGAAAAGTGTTGCTGGCTCACTGAAGTAGTACTGAAAGTGTTGATTGTATGTATATTCATTATTCACAAATATACACAGTAGAGCTGGTAAGTTTGCCAAGTATTTTTAATATGGCACATTTCTTTACAAACAAATAAAAAAATATAGATATACGTGCTAATGGCCAGTCCAAATATCTCATGACATTTATCACTCAAGTAAACAGAGTTCACAACTTACTTCGTAAGAATGATCCAACATGGAAAGAAAGACCCTTTCACACACAGGAATAGCAGGGCACAAATCAAAATTGGTCTCTCTAGGGTCCTGAGCATGCCTCCTGAACACTTGCTTGGGTTTCCTGACATTGCTGCTGACGTCATGTAACCAAGACCAAATCCATTATTCACAATATAATTTCTCTCCCCAATTTCCTTATTCTCATAGAAATCTTCATTGTCCTTATCATCTAAGATGTGTTGCCTCTTTCATATTCCTGCCTTTCATCTATATATCTAATAATTTACAGGTCCTTACATTCTAACTGACAAAACATTCTTCAAAATATCTACCATATTACTGCTAACAAAAGTTGCGAGAAGACTGCCATTTTTAAGAGGCAATGAGGTAGAATGCCACTCTGAAAACTGTCAAGAACAGCATTCCAGAACCTTTTCAAAATAAATACCAGCTGCCATAATAATAATATATGCATGTGACATATTGATAAAATAAAATAATTTCAAATGAATATTTATTAAGGTTTTATATCTCCTTACATATTCTGAAGAATTGTTATGTTTTTGACAATGGTTTCTCTTAAGGCATTCTACAATTTCTTTCAGCTTTTTTGTGAGGTCAGCTCACTTTATGGTCCATACTACTGGGGAAATGTAGGAAGAGGGAACAAGCAGAGGAAGAAGAATTTTAATATTCATTGCTTTGTGGTTCTAGATAGCTAAATGGCAACTCTAACCTGTCATTACCCTAACCACCCTGCCTCTGGCATACTTGAAAAATGGCAGAGGACAGAGTTAAACACAATTCCTTTGTACCTATGCAAAATGACCCCTTATTGGTCTCTTTTTTAAAAAAGCTTATTCCAATTGTATCTATACCCTACATTTAATATCAATCAAGAGGAATTATAGGAGAAAAAAATATTCTCAACCCTTTTATTAAAAAAAAATAAATCATTGGAAAAGAGCTTCATTGTCTTGTAAACCTGCAATTAAAATAACCTCCCAGCTGTCCCAAGCCCTGAATTCAGGTTCTTCAGGCTCAGTTTTTCATAAACATTTTCAGCACATAATGCCTATGCCCTAGCATCTCAAGTTCACGTCCTGATGTATGACTGTTAAGCCCTTCGTACCTGGAACTCAGCCTACTTATTCAAACCTATTTTCCATCACTTCCTGCCAATCTCCTACACGTCCCTCTCCCCCATACAAGACACATCCCTGCTTTCTGGTTTTTACCTCTATTTGGTTCTCTCTCCCTACATGCCCTCCATTCTTTCCTTCTCCTATTTAAATGTTTCTAGTCCTCAAAGATCATCCCTTTACAGTCCAGTGAAGGAGTCAGAAAATTCTAGGGTAATCTTACGTACCCCATGCCTAGGCTGACCAGCTTCCGATGACTGCAGCCAATGTCCTTTATTTCTCTAATATTTCCCTGCAGTCCTTGTTTTCTTATTGACAGTACCGTGTGAATTAGCACCTAGCTTAGCACCCTTGTGTTGTTCCAGAATTAATATATGTGTGCTAGTCTTGTCTCCTCAAGTAGACTGTCATCAGGGACCGTGAGGAGAGTTTTTAAAAAATATATATAGCTATGTGTGAGATTAAATTTGTTTCAACATATGTTGTGCATAAAACTAATTCTGCTCTTTTTGAAAGATGCTAAGTGATTAAATCCTTCATCTAGTAACAAACCTGAAGATTTGCAAGCCTGAAGTCATAAGAAGCTGGTCAGCACAGGCATGGGGTACATAAAATTCTCTCAGAATTTTAGAGGGGATGGCCACATGCAAGAGCAAGAAGCTTACAGCAAGGGAGGCTGCTCTAGGAGGAGAAACCATAACTTGGTAGCAGTTTGTAGTCTGCAGTTTGGGTCTAGAAAGATTTTTTTAGATTCTTCCAAGAAGAGGCAACTGACTGCTTTGAAACACACAAAAATAGGCAAAACAGTGGGATCAAAAGTGTTTGGATTCTAAGCGATATTAATTTGTAATTTTTACAGATATTTTAATCATTTACAATAGAAGACTGAAAAAATAGAAAGATAACATGATAGCTAGGGACAAAGAGGGAATTTAGGTCAAAGGTAAGTTGTCACATAGCTTAAAGAGAGACAATATATGGCAGGCCCAGTTTGGTTTGTGGGGGTGTAGGGGGAGAGTCCTGAGGATGAAAATCCAGTGGTGGAAAATGGGAGAAAATAAAGTCAGGGAGGCAGAAGGGTACCAAGAAGTGTAATGACAGGTGGAGGTGGCAGATGGGTTGGCTTGAGGAAGGTGTGGGGGCAATTCCCAGGTACCTATTTATAGAAGGGGAGCTACGAGGCAAGACATAGCCTTTCAAGGGTCTGGAAGGGGCAGGCAGGAGGTTGGTTCCAGAGAAATTGGGTATAAGGATCAAGGCAGGTGTCTGCTTACTCTTTTTTGGAACACAAGGTCGGGCTTAGAGCTGTAACTGGAGGACTAAACAACCCGCTAAAGGCCCTTATGATGCCCAGACCAGGAAAAAGGGGAAACCTTCAGGTAATGAAAAAGTAGACCAACATGGGGCAAGAAGGCTGCAAAGACAATTAGCATGACCACCTCTTTTGATTTACCTTTAGATAATATTAATGCATGATGAATTTAAGATTGATTAAGTAAATTATATATAAGATCTTTTTTCTTGCTATGTGTAACCTGGCATTTCCTCAGGGGATTCTTATTCATTTGACACCAAAGCGTCTGTCTTTCCTTCTATGCTGGGTAATTTTATGTGCCAAACTCAGGTGGGCCACAGGATGCCCAGATAGCTGATTAAACATTAATTCTGAGTGTCCTTACAAGGGTCTTTCCAGAAGAGATTAGCATGTGGATTGGGGGACGGAATAAAGCAGATGGTGTCCCCAATGTGGGTGGACATCATCCAGTCTGTGGAAGACCTGAATAGAACAAAAAGAGACAGGGTGAATTTGCTCTCTGCCTGCCAGTTGAGCTGGGGCATGGATCTTCTCCTGCCTTCAGCACTTTGGTCCTGAGGACTTTAGGCTTGGATTGGAACCTACACCATCTGGCTCTGGTTCCCAGGCCTTCCAACTACATAACCAGCTTTCCTGGGTCTCCTGCTTGGAGGTAGTAGATCATGGGAGTTCTCAGCCTCCATAATCATGTGAGCTAATACTTGCTCATGAGATGGCTCAATATATGATAAATACCTTAATACACACACAGTTGACCCTTGAATGACCCATGAGTTAGGGATGCCAATCCCCTGCATAGTTGAAAATCTGCTTATAACTTTTTTTTTTTGAGACAGAGTCTCACTCTGTTGCCCCAGTTAGAGTGCCATGGCATCAGTCTAGCTCACAGCAATCTCAAACTCCTGGGCTCAAGCGATCCTTCTTTCTCAGCTTCCCAAGGAGCTGAGACTACAGGCATGCGCCACCATGCCCGGCTAATTTTTTCTATTTTTGGTAGAGACAGGGTCTCACTCTTGCTCAGGCTGGTCTCGAACTCCTGAGCTCAAATGATCTGCCCACCTTGGCCTCCCAGAGTGCTAGGATTACAGGCGTGAGCCACCGCGCCCGGCCTGCTTATAACTTTTGACTCCCCCAAAATTGAAGTACTAACAGCCTACTGTTGACTGGAAGGCTGACTGATAACATAAACAGTGTATTAGCACATAAGCAGACTAGCATAAACATATATTCTATACATTCATGACACACCTAACTTTTTCTTAATTTTTTGGACATTTCTAGGCTACAGAGTATATCTGCAAGTTTTTTCAAAATGTCACAAATCTCCAGTATATTTATTGAAAAAAATTTGCATATAAACACACCCATTCAGTTGAAACCCATGTTATTCAAGAGTCAACTTTGTGTGTTTGTGTTTGTGTGTGTGTGTGTGTGATCTCCTTTTGATTCTATGTCTCTGGAAAACCCTGACTAATACACCTTCTGTGTTATACTTTCCTTTTTAAAAGATAGCACCACTTTGGAAGTTGTAGATGGAGAAAGGGCAGGGTTAAGAAGAAAAGCAACAATGCCTTAACAGGCTTGGATTCAGCCCTCAATGTTCCGGCCAAATCACAGAGGCCATTCTCGACGCTATTTCTGAAACCAGCAGAACCCCGCCTACCAGGCTGAGCACATGACAGGTGTTCACAACCACTTAGGAAGGGTCAGACCATTCCACACAAATGTTAAAGGTGTTCTCATTTGCAAACTCTACTTGCAGGAGCCTGTTCACTGAATAAAAGATTTTTGCCTGGGTTGCAAGAATTTAAATGTTACCATTTTCTTTCAGGAGGTACACATTTTACTTTAAATCACAATGCATTATTCATTTCACTTTAATTCTGTGGTGCTGACCCTGGCATTTCATAACCCTGCAACACTGCTGCATACCAAGTGTCTTCCAGCAGCGCGGGCTGGTCTGAAGCTTCACATAAAATAAAACCTTGTACATCTCTCTTCTACTGACTCTGTGAGGTCACTGCGCAAGCCTGTCATAAACTCAGCTCCCCACTGGTGGAAGAGATACATCTGCTGGCACAGCTCTGAGTAGCAAATATGTTTCATCCCTGAAAATACATGCTTAAATATTTAATAAAAGCATAAATTTGAAGAACTTCTGGCAGCTGTAGAGAGAAAAGCTGAATAGAAGGCAAAAACAATCTTAATTTGAGGAGATTAAGAGAGTTAAGGAAATGCCTATGGTCCTATACAACTCTATGGTAAACAAACACTCCAGGGAATAAGGAAAGAAAAAAAAAAGTACCCAGAATGCTTGCCCCATGCAAGGAAGTAAACACAGTCCAGAATATTCTAGAGGTTCAAGTCTGAAGCAAAATCCAAGCTATGACTGGGCCAACCACTGTCTATAGCCTTCCTTATAAATCAGCCCTGCCCCTCGGGAGGACAGACGGCTCAGTATGTAATACTTACATAACCACAACCTGAGCTGAGCAGGACCTGCCAGAAGCAAAGCAACAAGGGTGTCTCAGAGAAGAGATAAATTGTGCTCTCTTTAAAACCCATTGGAACTGCTCCCCCTGGCAACCCAGGGTACAGCAGGAGACATCAGCATCTTCCAACACACAGGCAACCAGCTGTACAACCTTGGCAAGGCAGCCAGCAACTGTGGCCAGGCGGTTGTGTGTCATTAACTCAAGCCTCCAAACCCCAGGGTGGCTCCCAGGTCCCGGGGCTGTTCGCAGGCGTGGCAGGAGCTGCTTTCTGGAGGTTTAGAGAATCTACATTCCAGTGCTGCCTTGGGGGCGGGGAACGTTAGTCAGCCTTCCTGAGCACAGGCAGTACCAGACTAGCCCATTCCCAGTGTATAAATAAATGATCCAGGAGTGACACAGAGGGTCCCGCCTGCCAGGCTAAAGGCAGCACTCATGTTTCTGTTTCCAGGAAAGTCAGAATGAAATAACAGAACATGGAGAGAGTCTGCGGATCCTCAAAGCCAGGCAAAATCTGTGGAAATGAAGACTAGTTTAGAGGATTAACCTCAATCGCCACTCAAAGCAAGCATTGCCTGAATAAGTCATTCACTTTTGTGGGATTCGTTTTGATCAGCTTCTCTTGTGCATACTTCAGATCTTGTTCAGTAAGAAAATCTGTCTTATGATTGAGGTTACAGGGGATATTTTTTTAAAGCACAGCATTTAGGAAATGGGACAGATACAGAATGAGGCAAAATAATGTTCTAAGATAAATGGGAGAGTTTCAGATACTCCTTTTGCCCAAATACTTCCAAGGGCCAACCCCACACAGTGGGAACAGACAGCTCCTTTGCCTTATTTCTGCATTCTGAGACTCTGACTCCCCACGTCCAGATTTTAGGCTTGTTATGTGAGTCTTATGATTTGGTGGCATTCTCAGTTACACTAACTTTTATAGTTTGGGTGGGAACCTACTCAACCACATATAAGAACGTTTCTCCAAGAAACCCTTTCCAAGTTTTCTACAAGTGACTTAATAAAATAAACTTTTGGGAAGCCGTGTTTGTAAATTCAGGACAGCCTATACCTAGTCTATAACATACCGGCTTATCGCCAACAGTGAATAAGATACATATAATCAAGCAGAGACATTCCCCAAATTTCACATTCAGCATCATCCATCACTTGTTTGTTATATTTGATGAGTTTACTGGGTACTTGCAAGGTGCTGTGGATTCAGAAGTGCATAAGACATGGTCCCAGTGTAACAGACGGAAGGACCTGAGGAAAAAAAATATATTTTCTGTCTCTTTAAAACTTCACTCTTTTTGGGAACTGCAGCCTGGCCTGCATCCCTCAGGCAGGTTAAGTCCTTTGTTAAAAGAGCCCAGGAGGTGCCAGCCCCTCAGCAGACGGGGCAGCTGGTGGAGTTCATGGGCTTTGTCTTTGGCAAAGATGGGATGATTAGGATAGTTAACCACAATAGCCTAGAACTGAGGGGCCCTCCCTTTAAAAGCTCTGTATTCTGCCTATGTTCAGGAAACTTGGATTTTGAGACGAGAAGTTCTGCCATTTTTTCTGCTTTGCCAGCAAAATAATAAAACTTCCCTTTCCTCCTCCCCAAACCACTTGTCCTCATTCTTCTGATTTGGCCTCATGGACAAATGCCTAGTTTCCATAACACCAGGTCTAAAGGAATGCGTATTCTAAGAAAGCAATTGCCATCTGATGAAGGAAGGGCCGAGATAAAAGGAAGAGCAAGACATTTCCTTGCAAAGGGGGATCTTGGGGAAGCATAATAGAAAAATTTGGGGAGAAAGTGGCTCCAGATTTGTATCTTAAAGGACAAGTACATTAGATGCTATCATTTGAATGTTTATGTCTTTCCCAAATCCCTAGGTTGAAATTCTATCCCCCAAGATGATGGTATTAAGAGGCAGGGTCTTTGGGAGATAATTAGGTGACAAGGGCAGAGCCCTTATGAATGGGATTAGTGCCCTTAGAAATGAGGCCCAGCCTATTTGCCCCCTTTTACCATGTGAGGACACAGTGAGAATTTGGCTCTCTACAACCCAAAAAGCAGCCCTCACCAGAACTCAAGCATGCTGGTATCCCAACCTTCGACTCCCCAGCCTGTAGAACTGTGAGAAATAAATTTCTGTTGTTTACAAGCCATTCAGTTAATGGTATTTTGTTACAGCAGCACTAATTGACTAAGATATTATACTTCTCCTAAGGAAAATCCTTGTATAATACTCTATTAGAGGGTGGGGCTTGAATCTATTATTTAAAAATCATTTAAAACAATTATTAAGTGCTGCTATAACCTGAAAATTCCCTGGACAACACCTCTAGCTACCTTTCCCAAGGCTTTTACCATGCCACCATGTCTAGTGGGCCATTTGATTTACTTTTTGACTTTAGCTGGGATTTATCTCATTGGAAGCAATTAAGTAGAACTAGTCTTACCAAATTTCTGGTTACTCTGACAAAAGTAGGTCCACGGTTTTGAGACATCTGGTACTCATGAAACCTTGACATGTTCTGTGATAGATTCCCCACTTCCCTGTAGTGTCTATGTGCCTCTAGGTTCAGCTGAGCTGCTAGAACTCACAGAGGAACAAGCAATGGAATTTAGCATTTGTTGACTATTTAAGTCACTCATTAATTTAGAGGATATTTCAAACATTGTATAGGCATAGGATTTTGTCAGCAGGTATATTTGTATTAATAGTTCATCAATATAAAGAATTTGGATTAGTGTTTCTCAACTGGCCAGCAACGGTGCAATGCTGTGCCTTGAGTGTGCCATAGGTGTGCTTTCTTCAGCCTTCTGGCAGCCATGGGGTATCTGGAATTGCAATAGTTCCTCAATCAGGGGCCTCATGCTGACAGCATCTTATCCATTTATCCAAATGCCATAAGACATTATTTTCTAAGTTCGCATGATTTGAAAATGTTTAGGAAGCCTCATTGTATACTATAAGCTTGTTAATACACCTGACCAATCTATCCTTGACCTTGCATTGTACCAGACCTAAGGCAAGATGCAGGCCAACCCCCATGACCGAAAATAGCTCTCAGAAGCACTGAACTGAGCCTTATGGCCACTCACGTCAACCATATGCAAACAATGCTGACAAATTGTGTTTGATGATGATGGTGACGAAGTCTGGGCTTCACACTGAGACCCACAGGCTCATCTGGACAGAGAGCTGAATCAGCCGCCGTCCACTTCTTACTGTTCCATGTGCCCCCAAACCACCCCAACTTGCTCTATTTCTAGCAGAAGCAACTGGAAAAAAAAATTCCTGCCATAAGTAGACAACTTTGATTTATTTTGACTCATGAATAATCAGATAAAAAATTTAGAAAAATACACAATGTGTTAAGGGGTAATGTTCATATAACTTGAGGCTGATGTAGTGTCGAAGCTCAGGCTTAACGATTCGATGGGAAAATCAGTTGTCAAAATCCTTCCAGAAATGATAGTGAATGACAGCCACTGAAGAAAAGCACTGGGACTGTTCAGTGTAGTCACATGCTAGTGGTGGTGATCATGGCCCTGTGGCAGCCTCTAGAGCCCCTGACAGAGAATAGAAGGCCCCCACTGAACAGTCAAACCCAAAAGATGACACTGCTGGCATGTCACAATTGTCACCTCCCTCCCTCACACTGAAACTCTGGACAAGTGGCATTCATTTGCTACAGAGGCCACAGGTATAGGGAACAACGGGCAAGTGGGCACACACAAGCTACTTCATCTAAGCCATTTTATGCCAATCTTTACCCACGTGTCCTTCATTTCAGATTGAGGAGTTGTACCCAGTCAAACAGATCAGCACTAGCAGTTCTCTTCCTCAACTTGCTTGGCAGAGCCTGTCCTGCCTCTGAAATAAGGGGTCACAGACCCAGGATGCAAAGAGTCATCCAATAGATCTGCAACCAGGAACATTGGCTGGGCAGTCTGCCTGCATATTGCCTGGAGACAGATGTAGTGTTGACAAATGGATAAATCCATGTTTTTTTTAAAAGATAAAGATTTGTATACTATAAAGCTCTAGAGTTAAGGAGGATATTTTCCTAGGTCTTTAAAGGTAACAACATACAGGAATTTTTCTGGGGTTGAAGCCTAGATGATCCATGTTGTGAGATGACAGTTGATATTTAAAAGCAATTTCTCAGGAATTATTCATGAATGTTTGTTCTGAGTAACACGGGTATATATTTTGAAAGAGAATGAAAAGAAAAACACTATATTAGGTGGCTACAAGAGTGGTGGAAACTTCAGGAGGCAAATCAAAGTTTTAAAAATAATGATTTGCTTCACATTGATCCTGTTCACAATGCATATGGAATGTGCATATGTATGATATATGAACACAATATACATATATCATATGTATGATATATGTACATATACATATACTTGACATATATACATACAATATGTGCACATATACACTGTGATGGTTAATTTTATATGTCAACTCCACTGGGCTGAGGGATGCTGAGAAAGCTGGTAAAACATTACTTCTAGGAACCCAGAAATCCATATATTTACAGCCAACTGATTTTCGACAAAGATATCTACCACAAACATTCCTTGGGGAAAGGAAACTCTAATAAATGGTGCTGGAAAAATTGGATATCATATGCAGAAGAATGGAACTAGATGCCTCTCTCTCACTGTACACAAAAATTAGCTTAAAATGAGTTAAATACTTAAATGTAAGACCTGAAACTATGAAACTACTAGAAGAAAATATAGAGGAAACATGTCACGACATTGCATTGTGCAAAGATTTTATGAAGAAGACCTCAAAAGCACAGGCAACAATAGCAAAAATAGGCAAATGGGATTATATCAAACCAAAAAGCTTCTGCACAGCAAAGGAAATAAGCAACACAGTGAAGAGACAGGCAGCAGAATGGGAGAAAATATTTGCAAACTATTTATCTAATAAGGGATTAATAAGGAACTCAAATAACTCAATGGTAAAAAATAATAATTTCATTAAAAATGGGTAAAGGACATGAATAGACATTTCTTAAGAGAAAACATACAAATAGCCAACAGGTATGTGAAAAAGAAGCTCAACATCACCAACCATCAGGGAAATGCAAATTAAAACCACAGTGAGATATCACCTCATATCAGTCAGAATGGCTATTATCAAAAAGACAAAAAATAACAAATGCTGGTGAGGATGCAGAGAAAGAGGAGCTCTTACACACTGTTGCTGGGAAGAGAAATCAGCACAGTTATTATGGAAAACAATATGGAACTTCCTCAAAAAACTAAAAACAGAACTACTATATAATATAGCAATCCCACTACTGCTTATATATCCCAAATAAAGGATATCAGTGTGTCGAAGAGATATCTGTATTCCCATGTTTATTGCAGCATTATTCACAACAGCCAAGATATGTAATCAACCTAAATGTGCATCAGCAGATGAATGTACACAGAAAATGTGGTATATATGCACAACGGAATACTAGTCAGCCACAAAAAGAATGAAATGCTATCATTTGTGGTATCATGGGTGACTCTAGAGGACATTATGTTAAGTGGAATAAGCCAGGCACAGAAAGGCAAATACCACATGTTATCACTCATGTTTGGAATCTAAAAAAGTTGATCTCATAGGAGTAGAGAGTAGAATAGTGATTACTGGAGGCTGAGAAAGGTGGGTGAGTGGGGATAGCCACAAGTTGGTTGACAGATACAACATTACAGCAAGACAGGAGGAATAAGTTCCAGTGCTCCATGGCACTGTAGGGTAACTTTGGCTGGTATCAATTTATTGTATATTTTTAAATACCTCTTCTGAGTGGATTTGTAGTTCCCAACACAAATAAATGATGTGTTTGAGGTGATAGATATGCTAATTATCCTGATTTGATCATTATATATTGTATACGTATATCGAAATAGCACATGTACCTCATAAATATATGCAGCTATTATGTCTCAATTTAAAAAAAAAAAGTAAAAGCAAAAAAACCCCATTATTTCTCAGTGCGTCTGTGTGGGTGTTTCCAGAAGAGGTAAGTATTTGAATCAGTAGACTGAGGAAAGACTATCTGACCTCACCAATGTGGGCAGGCTTCCTCCAATCCATTGAGGGCCTGAACAGGACAAAAAGGCAGAGGAAGGGAGAACTCACTTTCTCTGTCTGAGCTGGGACATCTATCTCCTCCCGCCCTTGGCCATCAGCGCTCCTGGTTCTCAGGCACTCAGACTAGTACCGGAAGTCGCATCATCAGTATCCTTGATTTTCAGGCGTCTAAACTCAGACTGAAATGCCTCCGACTTTCCTGGTTCTCCAGCTTCAAACGGTTCTGTTTCTCTGAAGAACGCTGACTAATACATACATATATATGTATGTCATATGCACACACACACACACGTGTGTGGTCATTTCATCTACAAGAAGAAGAAAGTCATATAAATAAACTCCTTAACCTCCGTATTTACACACACACATGTATGTGTGTATTATAGTATGCTTATCCATAGATGGTAAATTCATCCCTAAAACATGGGAAGGGGCTTCCTCTGGAAAAAGAGAGACCTGCAAGCTTAAAAGAAAATAGTGCAAAAAAGAAGAAAATGAAATTCAATTGCATCAATACTTCAAAGAAATGTTAAAGTAGAAATTTACTAAAACCAGAGAAAAATTGTGTTAGTGAATTGTAAGTGTTAGTTGTTACTTAACTTCTTGAAGACAAGAATTGATTTTAAATTAATTTGTGTAGTCTACTAGACATTAGGTACAAGGCTCACCCAGGCCCTTTTTACATATGAGGTTCTTGAAAATAAGCAGAGAATTATGTTACATCAACTGAATGCTAAAAGTAGAAAAACTCAACAGTTCTGAACTCTCTTCACCCAATTTGCACTAACCATAGGGAGGCAGCATCATGTAGAGAACAGAATATAAACTGCGGAATCAGACAGACATGGATTTAAATTACGGCTTCATCATGTCTTAGCTGGATATGTTATTTTAGTATTTTAAGGCTCAACTAATCTATATGTCACAGACTATTATCTCACAGTTACTGTAAACAGGAGCTGAGATAACATTTGACACTCCTAACATACACAGTAAGTACTCAGTAAATGTTTATTTTCTTTCCTTGGAATCTTTCACCCCCAGATGATCTAAATGATGAAGATGCATTGATCTTTGTCCAAGTGTCCAAAATTGTATATGATACATCTGCAGGGCAGTATTAAGCAGTATACTAGATGCTTTCACAATTATAGTGACCCTATTTAGTACTTCCTTTGGTCTTGCATGACTTCCTATCCCATTTCGTAGTAAGCCAAAGCTCTGAAAGTCCATATATTCAAAAGTTAGGTCAGTGTAACCACAAAGCCCTTCCTCCCGACATCTAGTTACTCTCACTTTCTGTTGGAGCAGCATTTGTTTTGACAGTTGCTGGGGTGCCTGCTGTCATAGGCAGGAGTATCACAGCCCCCGATGTGAAGAGTCCTCCCCAGCTCTGCCCCAGCTAGCTATTCACATAGGCATCCATGCAGCAGATTTTTGTTGAGCACTTGCTATATGCCAGGCACTGCCACAAACACTGGAAAACCGAGACTGCTGAAAATAGGTATATCAGTAGCTTGGAGCCCAAATCTTTAGTTTTCCCATTTCTGCTGCTGTCCTCTTAGAGTATGATGATGGCTTTGCTGACAACTGGGATTGTTTCATGATCAAACGTCACTGCACACCCTGTGACTCTAATGTTTCCCTTAGTCTCTGTGGTTGCCATGTAATAGCAAAATGACTTTCTTCAGATATCATTTTAAGAATATAATTCAGACTCCTAAAAAGAGGTTCCCCTCTCTACAGTCAGGTAAGCTCTGAGTGAAAATTGCTTGGATAATCAGCTCAGTGTAAGTGGTTAGCTCATCACGTAGCTCAGTGTTTCCTGGTGCTGCAAGTACAGCATGTCATACATGAAGAACGTGAGAAAGGAACAGACCTCAAACGGCAATGAAACATTGCAGAGTACCTTATTGTTGACTATCAAGCTGAAGCAGCAACAATATGGCAGAGAATTTGATTGATCAACTGCCAGAGGTGCTCCCCATAACAGAAAAATTCAGCCAAAGGACAGCACACAATATCTTCCTTTAGGCTAAGGGCTGTCACCCAAGGAGCACTTCTGACATTCCCTTGAAATTCTAAGCTGCTCTTAGAGTCCTGGGGGAGGAATGTTGTTAGGATTAGTGATTAGAGAATTTCATAGTGAGCTAAAGCCATTATACCTTGAGAAGCAGCTTCCAGTGCGAAGGCCTTTTGGCACAATGGAACATCCCAAACCATCTTTTCTCCCTTCATGGAAATTGCACCAGTGTCTTAAAGTACCTGGATTTCTTGTAGCTCGCTCCAACCACATGACCTCAAAGAAGCCCTCCTCTCCCCTGTTGATGGAAATGACTCTCCCTGATGGCTATTCGATCTTGATCAAGGCTTCGGCATTGTGGGATCAACTTCTGTCCAGCACCGCAGCATGCTCGCTAGCCCAGAAGTGTGCACTGGGGAGCATGAAGACCACTGGAGATGGAGAGACCCCCCCCATCTAGAACATTCAGTGAGCAGCATTCCTTCATCTCTGGCTAGGAAGCATTCTTCATCAGTTATCTCATCACCCTTTTTACTTTATGGATGCTTCAAGTATTGACCCTTTTGTTCCAAATTCTACTCCTGAAAGCTCTCTGACATGCTACATAATTTCTTCCATTTGCTGGGCTAGTGTGCATCACACAAACCCACATATGCAACTGTGGGAAATGAACAGGAAAATGATGTCACAAAGCAAAGGAAGTAAGACTGCTGCAAACCACAAGTCAATACAGAAGCATCAGCTAACCATTTATGACCAGTCATTAGTTTTTGTCTCCAGGTGGAACAGATAAAATCTGGAAAAGACAGATTACTGTCTGTGAATCAACTTACTTTGGTTGAGATTGCTTTCGACAGGAAAAAAAAAATTTTTTTTTAAATGAGCAACGGCCTATTTCTCTGTTTAATTTTCTTTAGGCAGTCTCTCTATGACTCTTTATATAATTAGGAATAATGTTTACCATGGCCTCATGGAGTTGCTCATACAGATGACAACATGAGCTCTCTCAAATGCCTAAGAGTTACTTAGAAAGGTTTCTGATATAGGTGATAGGGGCTGTCTGAGCCCATTCAGGCTGCCGTAACAAAATACCATAGATTGGGTAGCTTATAAATAACAGAAATTTATTTCTCACAGTTCTGGAGGCTGCAAAGTCCAAAATCAAGGCCCCGGCAGAATTGGTATCTGGGGAGGGCCTGAGTCCTCACAGACAGCTGTCTTCTCACTCCAACCCCACATGGGACAAGGGATCTCTCAGGGGTATCTTTCATAAGGGCGTTACTCTCCCTTGTAAGAGTTCTTACCCCCATGATCTAATCACCTCCCAAAGGCCTCATGTTCTAATACCGTCACTTTGGCAGGGTGGAGGGACAAGGATTTCACCATATGAACTTTGGGGGAACATAAACATTCAGATCATGGCATGTGCTGTGCTGATTTTGCATTTGATGAATCTCTGGAGTTGAAGAAGGAGAGTGGATATAGAGAGACAGGGACACAGGGCAATGGCTGTCCTACACACACACTCTCATCAGTCCCCGGAATCCTTCAGGGTCTTCTGTGCAGTTTTACACTTAGAGCACCAACTAAGAAGAGCCTTTGGGGGCAAAAGGACTGTCAATGTGGTAACGCTTTCCCATGTAGAAACATGTCTTTCTCATTATGTGGCTATCACGGCCCTGAAATTTATTTTAGATGCTACCATTGCAAACATTTTAATTTAAAAAATCTGTTGTGTTTGGCAGCAGCGTGGATAACATGTTGACAAAGAAAGGACTAACGGCATGGTCTCTAATCAACTATGTGGATCACCAAGTAATTATGCAGAAATAATCCCCAGGAAGCTGGAGAACCACCTGAAGGGCAAATCCAGCCATGGAAGATGGAGGGGAGAAGCCTAAGGCAGACACAGATGCACTGGCAAGCTCCCCAGTTGGGAGAGTTGCAGCTTCCTGGGGGACTCCTAACTCTCTGTCCCTGAAAAAGAGCCTGGGAGCTGCTGTCTCACCTGCAGGTCCCTCTTGCTCTCTTACTAATCCAGGTATTCCTCTAGGATGTTCAGGGGTCTTGCTAATATTAAACATCAGCCTCCTCTGTCCTCTTCTCTTTGGTAATGCTCGCTGCTCTGATCCGGGGGAAAAACCTCAGGGAAGATCTGCTCCAAAAGTTCCCAGATTTATTACCCAGCTCGTCCATGCAAAAACTGGCCAAATCTCCCAAGGCTCTCTAGGCTTATGGATACTCTTCGAAAGTCAACACAACAAATGTAAAACTGTGCTTAAAATTGTCTCCTATATAGAAAGCTCAAGGCTTGGTTTTTGTCAAGGCACTGAGAGAATGGTGGGGCTTGATTAAGAAAGTGCAGAGAAGGGCATGCCATGAGCAGCCTTCGTGGAGGGCCCACTGAGATGGGAACAGCCAGGGTGACGGGGTGTGGCTCTGTGGCATAGTGGATGGGGCTCTCATGCAGTTTTCAGCCGAAGAGACCTGGGTTGGAATCTTTGTTCTTTTATCTTCTAGCTACCTTGGGTAAATCACTCAACTCCTCTAAACTCAGTTTCCTTATTCACAATGTGGAAATAAGAAAATCTATCCTCTTGGATATCTAAATCCTAGTAACTGCTTTTCTGGTGACACATTGATTGATGCAGTTCTTTACCAGGAGTTGACTCTCTCCCTGGCATGTGGGGCAGGGCATCCATTTCCCCTCATCTCTGTATTCCCAAAGCCCTTACTGGCAGGGGTGAAGTCAGTCTAAGGACAGAGCAGACAGGAGGAAGGCAGAACGGACACTAGAGAAATGGAGCTATAGCTCTAATGACAATGTGGGCCTCTGGATCCCCCCTTGGCTTTCACTGTAGATGATCTGATCCTTTTAAGAAAAAAGAAGAAAAAGAGTTGAATGTTCTGCAATAGGGAGCGTTGCTGATCCACTCATTGCACATGGGACTCAGTGCTCTGGGGGTGAATGCAGAACCTCAGTACCCGAGGCTGGGACGGGTCCAGGTCCTGACCAGAGCCACTCAGTGTCCTTGGGTCAGGAGGGGCAATGGGAAGGGACAGAAATCCAGCCAAAGGTGAAAAGATGATGTTCTCTCTTTTTATGAGGGTCCAGCTACATCTAGCACACAGACCTCGATGTTATCTTTTTCAACTTCGTGGGGAGATCTTACAGGAGATAAAGCCCACAAATTATAGCAAAGACCTGAGAGATGGAAAAAAGAGACAATTTCTGTTTACATCCTCTGAGCATCTGCATCTGGTCCTATTTCAGATCACTTCCTTGCGTCTTCAAGACTCCTAAGCAAAGGATTCTCAGTTTAGCTTTAATTAGCTTGAGTTAGGTTTCCGTCCATTCTAACCTAAAGGGTTCTGATGAATGTATATTATTTTCAAGGTGGCTCTGTTTAAACGCAACTATATCCCTTAAGACGACTAACACGCGCCGGTGGGCACGGTGAGCTCACCACAGTGGCTGCCCCACTGTGTTGCATGGGGCTGTCTCCACGTGGACGCCAAATGGATATGGCTACAGGCGCCACCTCTGCGTGCTAAACAGCTCTCTTTCTGTGTCTTTTGTTTTGTGTATTTAGCTTCTGCATGAGATGCTATTTGACGAAAAGAGTCCATGGCTAAAAAGTATTTGAAAACCACTGGCTTATCAAATTTAACAGAAGAGAGCAGGGCAAGAACGTAACGGATGCAGAGCAGTCTGTTTCCCCAGGGCAGAGCTGAACCTTCTGTACAGAGGCCTGGAAAAGACCATGCAGTGTCAGCAGTGACCACACGAGGGCAGGCTAGAGACACTGGCAGCCTGGGCCCTGGTTACCAAAAGGAAAATTTCCTCTTTCCAGATGTTACCAACAGCTGGCTCAGGCTGCCTGCCTCAGCCACTTTTTTCCCCCCTTAATTTTATTATTATGTATTAGTCCTCACTCTCTATGGTGACCGTCGACACCAGAGCGTTTTCCACTGCCTTTGCCTCTAGTCAGTGTGCTTCTTGACATCCATTGGTCAACTGTCAATTTATGTGAGTGGGTTTTGTTTGTTTTGTTCTGTTCTCATGAAAATGACCACTGTGTAGAAAGAAGGGCAAACGCCTCTGTGCCTGCATGTTGCTCTTTCCAAAGTATTCTCCAGATCCCACGTGCTCGCCTCAGCCCATTTCCATCCACAACCCACGGTAGATAATTAACCGCCCTGGGTTCTTCTCATACTGGGGAACACAAATCGATCTCTCAGCTGTTCTAACCTCAGCTCCAAATACGCACGCTGCTGCCAAGCTTTTTAGACTTCCTATAAATCCAGGCAACATTTTTCCTGGATGTTCTTCACAGCCTTGGAAACCAGAATTCAACTGGAATGGTTTCTACATAAGTGAATAAAAGTCTGTGTTGTGAACACTAAACTCCCAGTCACCTGGCTCTCCCTGTGTCACAAGGTCTCCTAGCAGAACAAACATTCTTGATCCAACTACTGACGGGAGTACAACTCTCTCTCCATTTCCCTTGGCTCCCAAAATCTCCATTAGTCATTTCCTCGCTGAGACCATTTGCTGAACCTCTCTGTAGCTGCAAAGTTGCGTCTGTTCTCGCTGCTTAATAGGCCATCTTATGATCTGGTTTTCTTTTCAAATGCTTTTTGTGTTCCTTCTTCTCAAAATCATTTCCACTTCGCGAAATGATACTATTTTGAATAACAGTAAGGGCATTCTAGAAGTGAATTTATGATTCTAAAACTGGCTTCATCAAAATAAAAGCTGATAAAAAATGTAAATGAGCTTAATTCAAAGGACCTGAGCCAAGGAAGGGAGGCAAAAAACAACTGAACTTCTAGAGTTTCGCAGAGAGGACCACCTGCTTCGGTATCACTCGGACTGCTGCTTAAAAATGCAAAGTTCTGGGCCCAATTAGCCAACTTTCTAAATCAGAATCTCTAGGAGTAGGGACAAGATATCTGCACTTTGAATACCCTCCTCAGGGCAGTGATGCATAGTGAAGTTTGAGAACCTCTGCCCTAAAGGCTGGGCTCCTACCTACGAAACCTACCTTATCTGTACAGACTTTCTCTCAGCTAGATCCATCCCCTCACCATGGAGGCCACAAAACAAGACTTTGAATGCTTCTTACCCTAATACTGCTCCATGGCTCTGCCCTAGATATTCAGAAATCCTATCCAAAGGCCACAAGGGGGACCAAGCAAGAGGGTAAGGGTGATTCCTTAGCTCAGATCCATCTCCACTATTGAAAAGACCATGCCTGGAACATCCCTCCTGCTCACAGGCCCATGCGAGCACCACGTGAATGGGGACACAGTGCAGCACAGCACTGCGTGTGCAGGGGACCCTGGAGGGCTCCGTCCTCAATTCTTGTGGATTCCTACCAAGTTATCCTTCCCTGTAAATTTCTCTGTTACTCAGCGTCATTCTCAACCTCTTCCTACATCATTATTGGCTCCTTAGATACCTAATTTGAATGAATGTATCTAACACCAAGTACAGTTAAGTTCCTGAAAAATTTTCTGAAAAGATGTTTTTGTGTTCTGGTTTTGGGGAGTATCCCTTTGTTTGTATAAATCAAATCAAACTGTGGAAGTATGTCTTTGCTCAAGAGCCTATGACATTTTGAGTTTATAAAGAAAATAAAATTTATAGCCAGCAGATAACCTGCATAGCATGTAGGACTTGGTTGAAATATATTCAGCACAAGCCAGCAAGAGGACTCTAGCTCATCGGAACTGTAAATGCCTTATCCATGGGTAAGGCTATTTCTCTTTCAGTTAAAGGACTCTTTATGAGATCATCTAAATTCCTTCTTAAATTAAGCTCTATGCTCACCAAAGAAACATTCTGATTATGATCTTGCTCCTTATATAATTTAGCAACAGTAAGGAAATGCTGAGAGTTTGTCTCCTGCCTTCCGGAGAAACATTTTATCTTCGTTTCTAGCCAACCACATTGTAGTCTTCTTTTAAGTTCAGAAAATGCACGGTAGTTTCTTTAATAAGAGTAACACACAACACTAAATAACACTTCTGGGCTACCACCTTATTTCTCTTTTCTGAGAGTCTGCTTCTGACTCATCCAGGGCTGTGAATTAGAGCTGCAGAAGGGGAGATGAAGACGGATCAAGCCAACATCACATTTTCCTGACATTCACAGAAGCTGCATAATGAGCTGTTACCTTACATATTCTTCACAACCTGCCTTTACCCAGAGGTAGCAACATGCAAAGAATTCCTTCCCTCTGACAGGCTGCACAGCCTCAGAGACCAAATAAACGGGGAGCTTTTGAACGACAACTGAAACCTCTTGTGTGCATTCTTATTTATCCAACTCAAGATTTGCCTCAGAGTTCAAGTATCTAGTTAAATTTCAAAAACCTGTGATTAATATCTAAATTGCTGATGAGATATTTTCTTCTGATCCCGATCGTTGCTGAGCAATGGCATGACGTTAAATGCTGGAACAGCAAGGTTTTACTTTGCAAAGGACCACGCTTACAGAACAGGAGAGGGAGGCAGGAAGAGGGAAAGGGTGGGGTTTGAGCAGCTGAATGATAAGCAAAGAACCCTTTTGTTCTCTGCACACTACGGAATCAAAGGCATTTCAGCTCACTTCCCACACCTGAGATGTTTGTCACTAAGCCACTTCCTTCTCTCTCAAGTGGGTTTAGACAGTCATTTTGCTGCTCTGAAATTCACATCCTATTCTTTTCCCAAACCACATCCAGGCTTCTCTCAGTTCACCCTCCCCACAAACACCTACTCTCATGCAGGATTAGCAGTTTGCAAGTTTAGAGCCTCACACAACAGAGAGAGGACAAATTAAACTGGGGGGGGGAGTCTCTTTCCAAGGAAATTTAAAATACAGAGTCTATTTTGCCAGGTGTCTGATTTTAGCCACCCCGAAACAAATTGCATTACTTTAAATGTTGTCAGTCCCATTGATCTTCATTTAAACTTAAGTCCCCTGACGGAAGCCTAAAATCTGACCTTGTTTCCATGGGACGCTTACCTGAAATTCACCTCACTACATTCCAATTACTGAAGCACATGGCAAGCTGTGACTTGTGCATAGTTTTCCCCTGAGTTTTGAAAAGTAGAAAGCTGGTATTTAACTTTGTGGTTTGTTAGGGTTTAAATTTCTGTTGCTGTTGCAGCTGTCTTAGCAGTGCTAATCCCAAAGCAAAGAATGATGCAAAAAAATTCTTGCTCGTTTTGAAAGTGTTAGAGAAGAAATTTTTTTTAAAAAAAACTTTGACTTCTTGAATTCTCCAGGAAATGATGTCATCTAGTTCAAACAAACAGCATTTTCCACAGAGCTGCTAGTCAAAGGCACATGCTGTTCTATGTGCTTGGAACTCACCGGGTTGGTGCTAGAGAGGGGACAAGTCTATTGATAAATTAGAGCAAGAAGGAAGGCTTAAGGAATTTGGGGGATGGATGAGTTCTTGAGTCATTTCCTACTTCATTCCCTTAACCTCAAATATTTACGTTGATAAACCTTCCCTGACTAATGCCTTTCATTTGTGTTTTCAGACATTTCTAGTGGAGGAGATCTGTCCTTCAGATTAAATATTAATGAAATGGGTAAACTTTCAACTCTCAGGTGAGCTCTAATTAGAACCAAAGATATCTGTTTTATGTTTGCGGGCAAATCCTAGATTTGGATAGATCAACTATAGATAGATCACATGCAAGAATATGTAAACAAACAGACAAACATCTAGAGAAACAACACTGAACTATAAGAGAAAATAAACGTAGTTCCAAAGATTCAGAGAAAACACTTGTCTTTGAAAAATAATTTTAAACCGGGAAGAAGAAAAATTATAGATGACATTTTCTTAATGTCATTAAGAGAAGCAAGACAGCTTGGCAACTATGAAAGAAGAACAGGAAATTACAAGGAGAAAATTCATTAGGTTGAAGACAGATAAAAAGGAAGCATACTTAAATTAAAAATGTAAAAAAGCTTCTAATGGAGAATCAAAATTAATGTATGAATTGGAGGCACTAACGGATAGAGCTGACAATGCACAAAATGAATTGGGCCTGTGGAGTATCTCCTTAAGTATCTCCCTGAGTACCAAGTAAAAAATAAAAGAGTTTAAATGATTGAGAGTGAAGATGATTGATGATCAATGAGGAGGGCCAAGGAAAGTGAGTCATAAAATAATATATATTCCAGAAAAAGATATGTGACTGGCAGGAGTAAAACAGAAACCAAAGATTTAATAAAACAAGATAAATATCAAGAAAGGTCAAAAAGGAGCAGCATAAAACAAAATAGCAGAAGAAAAAGCAAGTAAATTAGTTAGAACACTAAGGAAAGTAAACAGGTTCTAAAGGGCAAATACCCAGGGTACACATAAAGCCACCTGGGCTACCACGCTTCTAATATATAAGTCAAAATTACGCAGAAATATTAAACATAAAAGTATAAATAAAGAATATTAGGCAAATGTTAAACATAAAAGAGACTAGGTTTATAGTATTTCTATCCATATACAGTGAAGTTATAATGACAGTGAGAGATGGAATCTTTTCATAAATTGAAAAAAGTTATAATCAATAACAAAACTAAAGCAATGAGAATGTTTACATGCCCAAAGATATAGCATCAAAATACAGAAAGCAAAAATTTTAGACAATTAGAGAATAATTAACAAAAGCCTGAACACAAGTTTCTGCTGATAGAAGTAATAATCTTCTATCAACTTCTGTACTTTAGAATAGTCTCCCAACCAATAAGCACTCGTGAGCCTTAGGATCTCCTAAGCCTGGGATCATTCATGGAGTTTGGGGTTGCTGGAACACTCAGGTGGGTCACCTCCAGCCTTGGGCAACTTTTTCTGGGACTCATCAGAGAACAGCCAAAGGAGGGGAATCTGACGGCACGGCCCACAATTCTTGACATTAGTGAATACAATAGTAACATCTGACTCTCTTCTCCCTGCCATAATACACTGAGCGTGGTGGAAGAAATGCTCTACCATGTGGACATCTGATTCGGTAGGCACCTTAAGAGTGTGATCTGCTGCTGCCTGTTGTAGGCAAAGGCCCATGCATGCAGCTACTAAGAAGTTCATGTAGCAGTGCCCAAGGAGTAAGCTGTGCAGCTAAGACTGTGGCTGAAAGTTAGGGAAGTTGGGCAGGAATACGCCTAGGAAGCAGCCCTAAATCTCTGTTATCATATATTTAGGGTAATTCCATGCTTTTAAGGTTGATGTGCCTTTCAAACCAGTAGCCAGCAGCAACGTGACTGTTCTAAACATGTATATACAAACTGCAAATTAGAGCTTTATTGTTGTCTTAAATATGGATAGAAAAACTTTAATTACATATAAACCCATTTGCTTTATCACAATTTATTTCAAGAATGCATTTGTCTGGGAAATAGAAGACAGAATTGTTAGTTTCATTAAATATAATTGTAAGTGTTGTAAAATTTTGAGTGGCTGTTTTGAAAAATTTAAATTTATCTATTTGTGTAAACAAAGTTTATTGGTCAATGGTAGTGGTACATTATTTGAAGAAAATATCCTTAAAAAGCCTTGGTTAGAATTGTATGTACATATAACCAAAGAATAAAGGCTAAGTAAGTTCCAATGGTCATTAAAAATATTTTGGAAATATTTTAAGTTTAGAAATATTATACCAAAACAGAATTTATTTTATGTTACAATCTCGATAGTCTATTTGTTTTGCTTATCAAAATTATATAAGATAAAGGAAAATATAATTTGTTTTTCACTAAGCCATATCTATATATGCTATGGTTTGAATATTTGTCCCTTCCCCCCACCGCCCCAAAACCCATGTTGAAGTTTAATTCACAATGTGGCAGTATTAAGAGGTGTGGCCTTTAAGAGGTGATTGGGTCATGAGGGCTCTGCCTTCATGAATGGATCCATCCATTCATGGATTAATGGATTAATCTGTTCATAGATTAATGGATTAACACATTTATGGATTAATGGATTATCAAAGAAGTGGGACTGGTGGCTTTGTAAGAAGAGGAAGAGAGACCTGAGCATGTTAGCATGCTTGTCCCCTTGCCATGTGATGCCCTGCACCACTTTAGGACTCTTCAGAGAGTCTCCACCAATAAGAACACTCTCATCAGATGTGGGCTCTTGACCTTTGACTTTTCAGCTTCCATAACTGTAATAAATAAATTCATTTTCTTTATAAGTTATTCAATTTCAGGTACCCTGTTATAAGCAACAGAAAATGTACTGCACATATCAAAGACCCAGAGTCCCTCAAGTTTATCCTAGTACATCATAGAAATATCTTTCTTTCCAGAGTGTCATTATGTGTCAAAACAGGGAATCACTATCCTAAAGAACAATCCTTCTATTGAAACATGTTTCTTTATGAAGTTATCAATACCTAAAATCATGTATGTTATCAACTTGGTTATTGATAATTATACTTCTACCTCCATGAGAACAGCAAATGTATCACTGGAGGAATCTTCCCTGTATGGTTCATTGCTGGAAGCAGACAGCCTACAACATTGCCACACATGTATTAAATGAAAAGCTCTTTTTGACTTGTAGACTGGAGTCCTTCTATGTGATAAAGTTTGTTTCTCCTGTATTTTTTATTATTGCTTCTACTTTGATCATCTATCTTTCTTCCCTTAGAACAAACAGAATTCTAATTGTGGACCACTATTCTCTTTCCTCTATGATTATAATCTCCTCTCACTATTTTCAACATAGTTGGCCACCTGTGAATGTTTAAAACTGACCCTCCATATTATATTATTGACTCATTTTCTTGTATTGCCAATTTTGCTCTTTGCTCTTTCAAATGCATGCCCTTCGGTCTTGCCACTGCATTTGAAATTTCCTTGCATTCCTTATTTTATTTGAGCCCCCTTCAAAGATTCAAGAATTTGAATCTTTGCCTTGATTTTATCCTTTACCTGAACTCATTTTCTCTTTATTGCTCCTTGGTTTTCTATCATAGTTGCCGTGTACTCTTGCTTCTTTTTGAGGACACTAAGCATATAGCACTTCAATGCAATATTTCTAACATGGCATATGGATTAATATCATGGGATTTTAAATCATATATGCTTTTCTTGTGTCTTGTCTCTGTATTAAGGGTTATGCAAACAACTCAAGAAATTAAAAGCTTACTTTAAAATTTTAGTAACAGACTAGTAACTTATGTCAGACTAATCCTGCCATAGAAAAAAATTATATACTATGGAGAAAACATTTTTTAAAAACTATTGAAGGCACTGTAAAACAACAACAACAAAAAATATCAGACACAAACTGAAGGAGAGTTAAATCATGAAAAGAGGGAATTGCGTTGGGTGAGATTTGTGTTTATATGGCTTTTCACCTGAGGGGATTGCCTTTCTCCAGAGTGCAGGGACATGAGAAATTAAAGCATAAATCTTCAGTGTTCCTGGCTTGAAGGTGGGGTGTTCAGGGTTCAGGGATGCCAGAGCTGCTGGAAAACTGTGAGGATAAATTCCAGAAAGAAGGGAAACACAAAAAAGGAGACCAAAAAAAATCTAAGCATAGACACCTTTCAATTCCTTGACTGAACCATCACTTATGCACATGCAAGGGAGACTTCAAAAAGTTCAGCAAAAAGCAAAAGCAGAAAGGCTGAAAAACCAAAACAAAAATTGATAGGAAATTTTAGCTGCTGCCCACTTCAGAACAGACAGTTTGGATTGGTTTTTGCCAAGATTGGTGCTTTTAAAATAAAAGACAACATATTTCAGAAGAAGATAACAGAATCAAGAGGTCTAAAATGTGTGTTTCATTATATCCATTCTTATGGGCTGACTTATGTCTCCCCCAAAATTCATATGTTGAACCCCTAACCCCTAGTACCTCAAAATATGACTATATTTGGAGACAGGGCATTTAAAGAGTTAATTAAGTTAAAATAGAGTCATTAGGGTGGGCCTTAATATAATCTGCTGGAATCCTTATAAGAGGAGGATATTAAGACATGAAAATCACAGATAGAGGGACAACCAAGTTAGGACATGGAAAGCAGCCATCTTCAAGCCAAGGACAGAAGCTTCAGAAGAAACCAAACCTGTTGACACCCTAATCTTGGACTTCCAACCTCCAGAACTGTGAGACAATAAATTTCTGTTGTTTAAGATCCCCAGTCTGTGCTATTGTGTTATGGCAGCCCTAGCAAACTAATAAAAAAATTGTTCAATAATGATTCCTAGACATGTAAAGAAACAGGAACAGGTGACCTGTAAGACAGAGGAAAAATCAGTCAATAAAACAAACCCTGAGGTAACTGATATTTTGTAATGAGCAGATAAGAACCCTAAGGAAACAACTAAAATGTATATAAGAACTAAAGGCAAATATATGGCCATAATAAATGAACTTAGAGGGAATATCATCAACGAAATGAAAAATATAAAGCATACAATGGAAGTCCTAGAACTGGAAAATATAACAGCTGAAATAAAAAATGTATTTGATGGGCTTAACAGCAGATGAAAGATGGTGCAAGAAAGAGTAAGTGAACTTGAAGACAGAACAATACAAATGATCAAATTTGAAGAAAAGGGAGTAGAGGATTAACACTAAAAAAATGTACAGAGCCTCTGGAGCCTGTTGAACAATATGAAAACTCTAATATACATGTAATCAGAGATCCAGAAGAAAGAAAAAAAGAGGATTGGGAAACAATTGCTCAAGCAGAATAACTTATTGACAAACACACATTTACATATGCACAGGCACACACAAACACACACACACACACACACACACACACACACACACACACACACACACACACCCTCCAGCACATCATGGTCAAACTGCTGAAAACCAGAGATAAAAAAATCTTGACGGAAGTCAGAAAAAAAAAATGGCACATTGCATAACAGGAACCAATATAAGAATGATGGTTTACGTCTATCTCACTAGCCACAATAGAGGTCAGAAGACAATTAAATGACATCTCAAAGTGCTTAAAGAAAAAAAATTTGTCAACACAGAATTTTACATTCAAAAACAATTATTCAAAAATTAATGCAAAGTAAAGACTTTACATATAATACAAAAGTAGAATTCATTGCTAGCAGGCCTTAATAACAAGAAATGCAAAAAGAAAGTACTTCAGCTGAAGAGAAATCACATCAGATAGAAACTGGTTCATACATGAGGGAATGAAAAGTTCTGGAAATGGTAAATATGTGGGTAAATATAAAAGCACTTTAGGAGGCTGAAGCAGGAGGATCACTTGAAGACAGGAGTTCAAGACCAGCCTGAGCAAGAGCAACAGCCCGTCTCTACAAAAAATACAAAAGTTAGCCAGACATGGTGGCAGCTACCCGAGAGGCTAAAGTGGGACGATCTCTCAAGTTCAGGAGTTTGAGGTTGCAGTGAGCTATGATGACAACACTGCAGTCTAGTCCAGGAGACAGAGCAAGACCCTGTCTCAAAAGAAAAAAAAAAATTACCACAATAATCAAGACACTTAGCTACAGTCAGGACGCATGGGTCAGGATAGACTCGTAGTGCAACAGAAGAAAACGTAGAGCCCAGAAATAGACTTATGTTTGTTCAATCAGTTGGTTTGGACAGTACTTTTAACAAATGGTGCTGGAACAAGTAAATATCCATATGGAAATAAACAAACACATAAATCCTTGACTGCTGCCCCTGCTCCACACACACATAAATTAAATCAATCTGGATCATAGATCAAATCATAAAGGCTAAAACCACAAAGTTTCTAGAAAAAAAAATAGGAGAATATCTTCATGAACTGGGTGTAGCTGAAGATTTCTTAGAACACAGAAATAATAACAATAAAAGCAAAACATCGATAAGAAGATTTCATGAAACTCCAGATTCTTTTCAGTGAAGGACAATGTCAAGAATATGAAGAGGCAAGGCGCAGACTGGCAGAAAGTATTTTCAATACACACAAGTTGTGTAAAAAATATAGAGACAGCTTCTACAAACAGCTCAATAAATTATTGGCGGAGGATTAGAAGGATTAGAAGGACGAAGCTACAAGAATGGCCAATAGTATTGGAAATTTTCTCAACATCATTTGTTGTCACAGAAATGCAAATTAAAACCAAAATAAGATATCACTTTGTAGCTACTACAATGGCTAAAACTGATATGACAGACGACGCTAATTTAGGTGAGAATATAAATCAACCGGAATTCTCACACATAGCTCATGGGTGTGTAAAATGACATAATCACCTCTGAAAATGGTTTGGCTGTTTTTTATTAAGTTATACCTACACCTAGCCTATGATACACAATTACACCAAAAAACTGCAGCCTTCATTCCCCTTTGCCATGTAATGCAACGTATTCGCAGTGTTTGGGGATTAGGATGTGGGCATTTTCTGAGAGCCATTACTCTACCTACCACCGTGAGTATAAAGGACGTGAAAAAAGCCAATGTGGCTGGAGTCCAGAGAGTTTGGGGACGGGTGACAAAAGGCCACACCATATCATTACTAACACAACGTCCCCAGTTATTAGAGACAAGAAGATGTTCAGGTCTCCACTCTCCCAAACCTACTTCTCATCCTGTTTCCCACTAAGTACCTGGGGAAAGGATGATATCTTGTCTCAAAACTAATTGGAAATTTTAAATCTTCAGCTGAATAGTTGGATATGGAAAAGGACACTTGCATGTAGGAATGAAGGCTGGAAATTTCTAACATGGAAGAATTTTTTTTTTCTCCTTAGAAAGAAGGAGCAGGAAAGAGTCAAAAGGCAAGGGGAGGGTGGCAAGAAGGGAGAAGAGATGATCAAGAAACACGAGAGATTTGCTATAGGATCTTTAAGAACAAAGATGTCTAACAGTCTATGTCGTGTTTTTCTGCTCTTAAAATTTAAATCTCTAACTTTTGGCAAAGTTTGTTATACACAAGAAGGCCCTTTGTGAATAGAATTGTTGTAGGAATCAAGGACAATGGCTGCATGCACCTCTGGGAGACACCAAAATAGAGATAAACAAAAACTGTACGATGCAAAGCTGAGAATCATAATTCAGTAGAGGCAAAAAGTCCAAATGAGAAAGTCACCGTGAGATGGCACAAATTCCCTCTCAGAAACTCATAGAAATCTCGAGAAGACATTCAAGACAAATTCATCCAGACCTTGAGAGCTGAAAATCCCAAGCTGACATCTGGACCACGAGTCTGCCTCCTCTTTCCCTAAAATTGCATTTTTTAAAGAATACCTGTTTTCCGTTACATTGCAAAGTCTCTCAGCCCTTTTGCAGCTTCTTCGTCTTACTAAGCTCACTTTTCCATCATTGTAATCCAGAAGAATTGATAGCTCTTCAAGTAAATAGATGTGGAAAACATGACAGGAAAAGAGATAACACGTTTACAAGTACAAATCAGAGCTGAAATGGGAAATAAAGCTTGGGTATCCTGAAACAATCTCACATGGCAATCAATGTGTGCAGGACAATTAGAAAGGTAACCGGCATGGAGTTTGGCCAGTTTGAGGGCTTTACAACTGCTTTTAAAGCCATTGATTGAATTTTCTATTCTAAAATGAATAGTGGCGTAGTGTTCAATCGTTCTGTTCACGACAGAGACTTACAAAGCAATTGGTAGTTTAGTTTCTTGAACTGTTAGCCAAATTGAAATCACTTCAGTGTCTGACACCTCGTTTTTCATGAAGTTTGGAAATGAGATGTAGCGAGAGGAGACTAGTCTCCAAGTTAGAGAGTTCACAGCTCTGGAGGGAACGAATAGAAGCCAACCACCCCCACCCCAAAAAGGAAATGCTTTTCAACACCTACATATTTTTTTAAGTTGCATTTTGCATGTTATTTGAAACAAAAACAGCTTGATGCACTCCGTAGTGTCACGCACTACAGCTTCTTTTCCTACATTTTCTTTTCTGATTTCCCAAGGTTTAATTTCTCCCTTCCGTCTCCAACTTTGTATTTATCTTGAGTCAGAATAGTTACTCCTCTTAATAAAAGAGCCAGAGAGAAGGCCCTCTGGCATTTCAATGGTCACCAACAAAATGGTCAGAGGAATAGTCGAGGCTTTGTACTTTGCTTCTAATTCAATAGAGACCTTTATAATGAACACACAAGTGCTTATCCCATAGCATAGGAGTCAAAATATTACGTAAAATGCTGTTGAAGACCTCTTTTTTAAGTTATATGGAAACATGGCTTAATGACCAAAAAGAAGTATTATGGACTGAGGTGAGTATTGATATAATGATCTGGTACATGTATACATGAGCCAAGGTTTTTTAAGTGAGGGGGAGTGGTCAATTTTGTTGCCTGTAAAATCATTTTTGAAGACATGATTTATATGCAACTTTTAATATCTCGCATCTCACTGTCATGTATAAAATTCCTACCACAAGACAAACTCCTATTAAAAACAAGAGGATTTGATTTAGACCACATAACAAACAAATGGTTTTCTCTGAGACATTTGTTTATGCAAACAGGTCCTTGGCTACTCTCAAGTTTTAATCAACATATTTTGCACAGAAATGAATTTATCATGGGTTCACAATTATTATTCCAACAGTTTTTTTAATTCACTAGTCCCTTCAATCCTTGCTAAAGACTCACAGAATTTGTTCCGTAGAACAACAAATGGAATTGAACAATATCATTTAAGATTGTCAGTATGTCCTCCAGTATTGAAACCAGGATTGAGAGTTTCTGGTTTTTGTCTGACCTATACTATTTTCTGATTCTTCGGTGTGTTTTAGGAGTGTAGATTAAAGTTGAGAAACAACTTGGCCCTAATTCTTTCCTCCCCACCCAAACCTTTCTTCCCTCCTGCTCCAAAAAGTTTGATTTTAAGAGTGGCAACAGATGGTCCACATGGTTGAGACTTTTAAGATGACCAGCATTGTGAGGAGAAAAACAACATTAGGATAAAATAAGAATGAGAACTGAATGAGAACCTTAGAGATGCTCTGTAAACCCCACAGGTGATTGCCAATTGAGAGGGAAAACTCTCTTACAAGGAAATGGATGGAAAATGAACACACTTAAGACCCTACAGTGTTCTCTCATTTATTATGTTTTTATTTCAATAGATTTAGGGGGTACAAGTGGTTTTTTGTTATATGGACAAACTGTACAGTGGTGAAGTCAGGGTTTTTAGTGTATCTGTCACCTGAATAGTATACATTGTACCAAGTACATAATTTTTCATCCCTTACCCACTTCCAAACCTCCTCCCTTCTGAGTCCCCAATGTCCATTATACCACTCTGTATGACCACGACCACATATACTCATCATTTAGCTCCCACTTATAAGTGAGAACACACAGTATTTATTTTTCCATTCCTGAAATAATTCACTTATGATAATGTTCTCTAGTTTCTTCCCAGTTGCAGCAAAAGACACTATTTTGTGCTTTTTTATGGATGAATAGTATTCCATGGTATATAATACATTTTCTTTATCTACTTAATTGTTGATGGGCAGTTAGATTGATTCCATATCTTTTCAATTGTGAATTGTGCTATAATAAACATATCAGTGCAGGTGTCTTTTTGATATAATGACTTCTTTTCCTTTGGGTAGACACCAAGTAGTAGGATTGCTAGATTGGATGGTAGATCTACTTTCAAGAATCTCCATACTGTTTTCCATAGAAGTTGCACTGATTTACATTTCCACCAAAGTATATGTGTTCCCTTTTCACCTCACCCAAGCCAACGTATATGTATTTTTTTGACTTTTTAATAATGGTCATTCTGAAAGGGGTAAAGTGGCATCTTATTGTGGTTTTAATTTGCATTTCCCTGATTATTAGTGACATTGAGCATTTTTTGTATTTTTGTTTGGCAATTTGCCTATCTTCTTTTGAAAAATATCTGTTCATGTTTTCTGCCCACTTTTTATTTTTATTTTTTTCTGTCCACTTTTTAATGAAGTTGTTTGTTTTTTCTTGCTGCTGTGTTTGAGTTCCTTGTAGATTCTGAATGTTAGTCCATTGTCAGATATATAGTTCATGAATACTTTCTCCAGTTCTGTAATAAGTGATATATTCACTCTATTGATTATTTCCTTTGCTATGCAGAAACTTTTTAAGTCCCATTTATTTATTTTTGTCTGTATTGTACTTGCCTTTGTCTTAGTCATCAATTCTTTTCAATTTTCTGCATGTAGTTATTCAATTTTTTTTCCCCAGGACCATTTATTGAATAGGGCATCCTTTCCATAGTGTATGTTTTTGTCTGCTTTGTTGAAGATCAGTTGGTTTTATGTGTATGGTTTTATTTCTGGGTTCTCTATTTTTGCTCCATTGATCTTTGTGTCTACTTTTATATCAGTACCATGTTGTTTTGGTTACTATAGGCTTGTAGTATAATTTGAAGTCTGATGATAATGTGATTCCTCCAGATCTGTTCTTTCTGCTTAGGATGCTTTCACTATTTGAGCCCCTTTTTCTGATGATCTCTTCAATATATGGGAATTTGATGAATCTCCTGATTCCTCTCTGAAGATGAGATGAACTTCAGCTGCCTAGTCAGCCATCTTGAAAACTCCATAATCTCTTTCATTTAATTTTCAGAAAAATAAATCCATATTTAAGGATAAAAAACCCAGAGCTCACACAGGTTGTGTTTTTGTCCAAAGTGAAACTACAAAAATGAGTGATGGCATCAGTATTAAACTCACAGCCATTTGACTCCAGCATCTATTCTTCTTTTTAATAAGAAATATATAGATGTGACATGTTTATGGGGGAAAGGGAGACCAAATTTAAGACAGAAAATGACAAATGCAGAGGGAGCGAGGAGGCTGTAGTCAGAATTTTCAGTATTTTCAAAATAAAGAAAAAATAGGGTTAGGAATTTCTAAGAACCAGAGACCAAGAAAAATTTCCAGCTGGATTTTAGGGGCAGTGAGGAAAACTTATAAGGATTTATTTATTGGTTTGTTTGTTTGCAACTTAAGAGTTACCCTACAACTGTGCCCTGGTTCTGAATACTTCCTGCAGGTCCCTGAGTCTCACCTCTTACTCTTTCCCTTCTGTAACTTCATCCTTCCATCTCCACTGACTTCTTTGCATCATCATTTAAATATATTCATGTATCTTTCAACAACAAACATCTTCACCTCTGCCCTACAGCTGTCCTTCAACTACAGCTCTATTTCTTGCCTGCTTCTTTTTAAGCAAACTTTTTGAATTCATTGTTTTTCCTTCCACCTATTCCATTCACTCCTCAGTCTGATTCTCTGCTCTGCCAAAATCCATTATCAACAACATATCATTAAATCAAAGGAACATCTTCTTCTCTCAGACTTCAACTTTGCTTGACCTTTCAGTAGAATTGGATACTTTTATTGTTCTTTGGTTTCCCTGACATCACTCTCTTCTGGTTTTCTTTCTACCTCTGTTCACACTTCATTATGCTTTGTAGAGTCATTTTCTTCTACCTGAACTTCAGGTACTGGTGATCCTCAGGGTTCTCTCATGGGACCAATGCCTTTCCTACTCTACTCACTGTCTGAGGGTGTCTTTATCTAGGCCTGTGGCTGTAATTACCAGTCCTATGGAGTAATCTCAAAATCTCCAGCCTAACTATTCAGGTTATGGATAAATTAAAAGGCTAGGTTTCTATAGTATGTAATTCATTCATGTAACAAAAAATGACTTGTATCCCCTAAATCTCCTTAAATAAAAAATGGGGAAAAATCATAATTCAACATGATCAAGTGAGTTTCATTCCAGGGATGAAAGTAGGAGTCAATGTATGTAAATTAATAAATGTTATTAATAAATGTGATTCACCACATAAAAAGAATTAAAAACAAAAACCATATGATCATCTCAATAGATGCAGAAAAAGAAAATCTCCAGCCTAGTTCTCCCTCAAGAGTTCCACACCCTTATTTCCAATTATCTGCCAAATGTATACTCTCATGTCATAGAAACTGGAAACTAAGCATCTGTAAATCTGAACATATTATATTATTTCCCAAACCTGATATTTCTAGGGATTTCTACATCAGCAAATACTCCACTCAATTTTCCATTGTGCAAGGCAAACACTTGGTCCTTCCTTCACCCATTCCCCATTATATCTAATCAACTGCCAATCAAGTTTACCTTTTAAGTATTACTAAAATCAAGCAACCTCACTCCCTCTTCACCTTCACTGCTTTTGCCACATTGTTTCTTTCCTCATCACAATAGCAGCCAACCTTCACTCGTTTCTGCTTCCAGCCTGTGACCTTTAACCAATTCCCCATACTGTTCCTGGAATTCCTCATGTCACTCTTCTAAAAATCTTTTAATGGATTCATAGTATTTTTTAGATGAATTTCAAACTTTAAAATAGCTTATAAAATTCTATATGATCTGATCTTTCCCTCTCTGTCTTACCTCACCTCCTGACACACTCTCTTCCCACTCCACACTCTAGGGACTGAACTTGCTATAATGCTATTTCCCTTCTCTACATCCCCTTTTCTTTTCCTCTGGCTGGCTGCTGTTCATCCTCCAGGCCTCAGCCACAATATATCATTCTTTCAGAAGGTGTTCCCTAACCCTCAGGTTAGGTTAGGTTACACACTCCCATTGCACCTAGCATTTTTCTTGTCATGATATTCCCATACATTATGGTAATTAATCACTGTATTGTCTTAACCAATGGACTGGGAGCTCTATGAGCACACGGCTTGTGGGAACATGCTCACTCCTATATTTGCAAAGTGTTGTATGTGACATCTATCAGTTCTCAATAAATACTTGCTGAACAAATGAGCCCAAGCTTGAAAGACAATCACATAAAATCAGAATGTCTTCAGGAAGTCTAAGGTGGCTGGACATAACACAGTACATTTCAGTCCAACTACTTTGACCCCATTGTTTGTTCTTTCTTCCACCAATGTCAAGGACAGTGATTACATGGTACACATGTGATCAGAAGCTCATAGAAGAAATTGATTACTAACGTAATTTTTAAATTTTTATAAAAAAAGAGTCTGAAGGAAACTGTTCACAATTATGTCATAGATATACTAAGAAATAAACATAGCTAATAGTCTCTTATCCAATTCATAACAAATAATATTGAATCCAAAAAGATTTAATGGAGATAACATAAAAATATAAACAGACTAACCTATACATTTTGCTATTATTGAAAGATTTATAGAAAAATAAAACATCTTGAAATTTAGGGAGGCAAATTTTGACCTTAGAAAATCAGACTTGGCAGAAATAATAACCATAAAAGGGAAGATTGTAAATGAAAGAACTTATATTTGATAAAACTTAATTTGTATTTCCAAAATGATCAAATAAAATCCATAGTAAAATTAATTGATCCTACTGAAAACAGTTACTGCCCAGTGACAAAGAGGCCAGACTCTCACAGTATTGTTCCATGGCTTTGACAGACCACTGATGGGTGGATGCCTCTTAGCATCTATACTAAAACTCTAAGACTCATTCCTTGTTTTTCTCTGTACAAGGGCTTTACCATCAACCCGAAGTCCAGGATCTAGATGCCATTCCTAGGAACCCCAGATAAGCTAATATAAGTTTACAAATCTGTCTGATTGCAGGTTCTGCAAGTCCCCTGCTAAGCTTCTATCAAACAGAGCAGGAGAGCCCTTTCAAACCCATGAGTCAACGCAATTCTCCCTGGTTCCCTGGGAACCACAAATGAGCTCAATCCAAACCAGGTTTCCTACTTCCACTCAACCTCTTGACTTCCAACCCCAAATTGGTGCCTCAAAACAAATCCAACAGGGAGCTCTGAAAAGCACCCCCATATGGGTGGAAACAGGGTCTTGGCATCGCAGGGAACTTTATTTACAAATGGCTGTGGCTGTCACAATGCTTCCCAAATCTGTTTTCTCCTCCTCAACTTGGTTCAGGTTGTGGGGAGATGGTCTAATGTGAGGAGAAAAGATGGGAGTTCCCCAGAACTACAACAGGCTCTGACCCTTGCTCTCTCACCTCAAGAAGAAGTTGCTCCTACCTCCTACCTTCAAAGACCCACAGCTTTTACCTAGGGCTGTTCCCTGCTTTCCTCCAGCAGTTGCAGGGTGCCATTCCACCAGGGATGCCAAATTCTGTTACCAAAAGTTTGGCGCTTGTCCTCAAGGCTGCATCAGGATGAGGACAAATGGTTTGAGAAGGAAAGAGAGATTTATTAATTTTCTGGCAAATGAGGAGGATGGAGACTAAAAATGCCATTGTTATCAATAATGAGTTCCTTAAGAAAAGAGGAAGACAATGTCTTAGCTTTGCATCTCCTACATTGTCTCGAACATAGTAGGCAACTGATGCAAGCTTTTTGAAGAAAGATTCTGAAGAAAATGGAAATATCTTTGGAGAACATTCTATCATCCTAAGAGAGAGAAAATGGTAATATTCTGTTCAATAACTTCATTTAAAAAAACTATTAGAATATACAGACCAGAGATTATAAACTAATAGCTTTGGCCACAGACCTATTTTGTTCAACACTAAAATATTGCTATTTTCAACTTAATTCGTTATCAATCCTTGAAAATCAGAAAAATTCATATTAAAATCCATATTTCTACTTTCTCTTGAAAAAATAAAAAATGTTAGCAATACAAGTCTGTGTGGTTCAGCATGGCATTAATTTTCCAAAGCTGAACACAGCTAGTCTTTCAGTGCATTTCACCATATCCTCCTCTCAGCCCTCTCCTCTAGTTTCCTATTACTTGCCTGACCCAAATAGGCATTTGGTGTTGCATCTCTGACTCTTTGTGTCTTTCCAAAACAATGATGATGTTTGTAGTTAGTCTTAGGATAACTCATTTTCCAAGAAGCAAAACTTCCTCATCAGAAATGTGCCTGTGCTTTTCCATCTTCAGACAAGTCAAATAAATGACAACTCACAGCCCATTGTGTTGGTGTTTGTGGTACTCCAAATAAAAGGTAACATTCCAAGTATTCAGGGAAAGAAACCAAGCTACCATTTATATGATGAAATCATAGAATGGCTCAAGAAAAAAGGGCTGATATCATTAGTCAGCCAGACAACAGACAGAATGTAGAATCTGCAGGAACTGGCAAAAAGTTCATTAAATTTACAGCAGAGAGGAGCACATGTTTACTAAAGAGACAAGCAGAGATTTAGATCCAGCAAAGAGAGAATTCTAAACCCAGCTCTGAGAACAATTGTTTGTGTTCTCACACTCAGGATACCTAATTTAGAATGCTGTAATGAACCTCTGTTGTCACATAGCTTCTCAGAACATAGCTTCTCAGAAACACTGTGCAACACAATCCACACCAAATGACACCACGATTTCAGTGGTTTATGAAAAGCTGGTTAACTTATCATAAGAATTCATTGAGAGTGGAAGCCAGAAAGGCAGAAAGAAGAACTGTGTTCAATCAAGAGGAAATGGAGAAAATTATACACATGTATTTTTATATAGAAAGGAAGGAGAGGATATTTAGGGCCTTTGGTAAACATCAAATCCAAGAGGAATGTGTCCATCTCTCACTGAGGATAATGTAAAGATTTGAAGTACGAATATATTACTAAAAGGAGCACAGTCTGTATATACTAATCTCTGTCCCCAAACTATCAGATCATGCAGTTTTTAATAAGTTGTTTAGTGAAAAGGCACTGCCAAAAAGAACTTGGGAGACTAATTCTCTTGTTTTACACCCCAAGAAACTGCAGTCAGATAGGCTATGTGATGCGCCGTGGTCACACATTCAGCAGTTATTTACTGGATACTACTTTTTGGTGTACAAAAGTTAATTATCCACAGTCATTGCACTCAGATATCTTAAAGTCTAATAGGGAGAAATGGCAAAAACCTCAAAACAATCTCTATTAATAAAATAATAATGGTAATGATAATAATAGTTTTCAGTTACTTTCTGCTGCATTGTGTCAGATGCTGTGTTGTGTGATGTATTTCTGCCACCTCATTTATTCTCCCAAACTTCTTATAGGTAGGCTTAACCGTCTATACATTAAAGATTCAGTGATTCAGTGATTGAAGCTTTAGGAGTTAAATGCATTATTCATTCATTCAATAAATAATTTTAATTTGAGCTACTTGAAATATATGCATATACATGCATACATATGTCTGGTAGAAATAAGCGATATGAAAAAAATAAAGCAAGACAATAGAATAAGAACAGGAATAAGGTTTCTCTGAGAGGTGATGCTTGAAAAGAGACTTAAAGTGAGGGAAAAAGCCATGAGGATATCGGGGTAGGAATATTTGATGCACAAGAATAGAAAATGTGAAAGCCCTGGGCAACAGTATGGGTGAGAAATATTAGTTCCCTCTTTCCCATTTCTTAGGCGATAACAAGATAAATCAGACATGCATCCTGTCTTCCAGAAACTTATAATTTACTAACAGGGTAAAAAAAAGTACACTATTACCAAAAAACATGGTAGACTATAAAAGAGATAGAAATGAAATTAAAGGTCAAAAGAGGTAGCTATTTTGTTTTACTTGGCAAAGGGAGAATCGCTGCAGGTTGGAGAAGATTGAAAATCTCCCAGAAGTGGCTTTGAAACTTACCTTAAAAGAACAGGTAATATTTGGCTACTGGGAAGTTGGATATGAGGTTCTCAAGTATAAAGTGCACTTTCTAACCAGTAGGTAGAATTTTGCAGAAAAAGGTAAAAAAAATTGCTCTTTGGGAAGAGTATTGTAGAAAAAAACTTGGCCAGAATGTAGCAGGAATGAGAGAGAAAAGAGAGAAAAAACATTTGGAAACACTGAATGGGAACATATTCAGTCCAAGCTAAGGTACTTGGAAGTAAGTCTTGGTAGGAACCGATGACTTATTGAATATGGGGGCGGATAGGGGAGGATGATTCAAAGATGACACTGATGCTTTGCACCTTGGTGGAAAGAAGAGAAGTTAGTAGAAATAAGGAAATCAAGAAGAAGAGCAGGTGGGTGACCTGGAAGACTATGTGTTTAGTACGTTAAAGATGAGCTCCTGGAGCATTGGTTCTCAAGCATTCACATGCATCAGAATTGAAGGGAGTGCCTATCAAAACACTGATTATTGGGGCTCCACATTCAGAGTTTCTAAATCATGAATGCATTAGAATTTGCATGTCTAACAGACTCCCAGGGAATTCTGATGCTACTGGAGTAGACACCACACTTTGAGAACCACTATTCCAGAAGAATATTTAGGTCAAAGCAGACGGGAAAATGCAGGACTGGAAAAAGATTATCCACTGAAAGCAGCAAATAAGCTGATAGAAGCCTAGAGAAAAGTGGCAAAGTTTTGCATAGGTTGCTGTGGGCACCTCCCTAGAGAATTGGGATGACAGCTCAAGTCATCTATTTAGTTTTTTCCTCATTTCCTTGTCACATTTTCTGCTCTTAAAATACCAATGACATAGTCGCTGTCCAAGTATTAAGAACAGATGTTTCCAAATTACTTTGAAAGTGCTGTGGAAAGCACTGTTCAATTGAAACATAATGCAAGCCATATTTGCAATTTTTAATTTTCTAGTACATTTGTTTAAAACAGTACCAAAAAGGTTAAAGGAAACAGATAAAATTATGTATAAAATGTATTCATTTCAAAATGTAATAAATATAAACAATTATTAAGAAGATATTTTACATTTTTTTGTATTATCTTTGAAATCTAGTGTACAGTTTACAACTACAAGCCATCTCAATTTGGATTAGCCACACCGCAAGTACTCAATAGCCCACGTGGGAAGTGGCATTATATTGGACAACACAGCAGTAGCATCATGTGATATAAATGCCTAATAATAATAATGGCAGGCCAGACACAGTGGCTGACACCTGTAATCCCAGTATTTTGGGAGGCTGAGGCAGGAGGATCACTTGAGCCCAGGAATTCGAGACCAGCCTGGACAACATAGTGAGACCCTGTCTCTACAAAAAGAAAAAAATAATAATAATGACAGAGTAAAATATGTCTGAGACTTAAGAGCAGCAGTCGAGGAGATAGGACCAAACCTAACTTGAAAGTTACTGATTGTGATGGTTAATTTTAGGTGTCACCTTGACTAGATTGAAGTATACCCAGATAGCTAGTAAAGCATAATTTCTGAGTATGTCTGGAAGAGTGTTTTCAGAAGAGATTGGCATTAATATCAGTGGACCAAGTAAGGAAGCTATGTCTTCAACCAATGTAGACAGGAAAAATGCAATCTGTTGAGGACTAGATAGAACAAAAAGTCAGAAGGAAAATGAATTTGTGCTCTCTCTCTCTCGCTTGCTCTCTCTCTCTCTTTTTTTTCCCCCTCTCCTCTGAAGCTGGGGCACCCTTCTTCTCCTGCCCTCAGACATTATAACTCCAGGTTCTCCACCTTTGGACTCCAAGACTTGCACCATCAGCCCCCAGGTTCCCAGGCCTCCTGCCTAGGACTGAGCTGTGCTACCAGCTTCCCTGTTCTCCAGCTTGTGGACAACCTACTGTGGGACTTTCAGCCTTGCTAATCATGGGAACCAGTTCCTATAAGAAATTCCCTCTCACATCTATCTATCTACTTATCTATTCATTCTATTCTATTGCTTCTGTTTCTCTTAAGCACCATAACTAAAACACTGATCTTGTTTCAGCCAGGACAGAGAAAAGTACATGGACATACGGCCAAGGATAAGAGTAAATAGAACTAAACTGACTTCACTTTCAACCAAGATGGAGTAACAGGAACCAGATTTACATTCCTGGCTGAAAGACTGAATAAAAGCTGACAAAATATATGAAACAACAATTTTTATGTATTATATATCGTCCAGTACAAGACATAATTCCTGAGAGAGAAGAAATAGACAAGGAAAGCCTTACAAATGCATCTGCGTATAGTTGGGACAGAGTTTCCAGGTTATAGTGCAGGGAAGGGGAGCCCTTATAGAGCCCCAAATCTTCATGAACTGAGAATATTGAGTTGAAAATCTGGAGAGGCCAAGGTGGGTAGAGTTTGTAGGGCAGATTATGGGAGAAGGTAGGCTGCAAAGAAAGAGAACTTCAGAAACCGTTATAGCATCCTGTGTGGATCTATAGCTGAGTACTGTAAGAAAATGACCTAAGGCTGGAGAAAAGAAAACACCCTAAAGTATTAGAAGGAATGATCTGTGGAACTCACGCAGAGTTGGCAATCATTTGTGTTCATTCCAACAAGAGATAAAAGACCCTCATAATTCACAGGACATTGAGTAGAGAAAACAAAAGGCTCATGGTGGGAAGAAATTAGCCCTAAACTAAGCCTGCTCTGACTCTTATAATAAAGCTGAAAAAGTAACCCTTACAAGAATAAAATTATTACCAAATAATTTAACTTTGTCCCAGAGTAAAATTTAAGAATATTTATAGGAATTCAAAAATATCTAGCACCAAGCAAGGTAAAATTCACAAGGTCTGGCACCCAATAAAAAATCACCAGGCATACAAAGAAGCTGAAAATATAATCCATAAAGAGGAAGAAAAAAATCAATGAGCAAGACCCAGAAATTACAAAGATGATAGAATTAGTAGGCAAGGACGTTAAAACAATTGTAATTGGATTCTGTCTCAGTCAGTTGGGGTTGCTGTAAGAGTACTGTAGACTTGGTGGCTTAAACAACAAAAATTTATTTCTCGCAGTTTTGGCAGCTGGGAAGTGTGACATTAGGATACCAACACAATCAGGTTTCAGTGAGGACCCTTTTTCTGGTTTACAGATGGCTGCTTTCTCTAAGTGTCCTCTCACTTAGACAGTAAGAGACAGAGAAAAGAATGAGAGTGTACTCAGGTCTCTTCATCCCCTTATTACTGTCACCAGTCCCATCTTGTGTGCTCCACTCTCATGACCTCATCCCAACTTAATTACCTCCTAAAGGCCCCACCTCCAAATATGATCACATTGAGGATTAAGGCTTCAACATATAAATTTCAGGGGGACACAAACATTCAGTCCATAGAATATTCATTATATTCAAAAAAGTAGAGGAAAAATTCAGCATGTAAAATAGAGACAAAGAAGATATTTTTAGAAGACCTAAGTCAGACTTCTAGAGACATTATAAAAACTACAATGTATGGTATGAACAAAACATTAGACATTGCAAAAGAAAAGATGAGTGAACTTAAAGACATAGCAAAAGGATATGTACAAAATGAAACATAGAAAGGAGAGAGACTGAAAAAAATTGAGGAGCATTAGTAAGTTGTGGGACAAGTGTAGGTGGTCTAATATATGTGTAATTGGAGTTCTCAAAGATCAGGGGATTGGAAGAAAACATATTTGAAGAAATGGAATATGAAGCTGGAAATATTTCACATTTGGAAAAAAAATAATAAATGCACATGCCCAAGAAACTAAATGAACTCCAAACATACAGAACATGAAGAACATTACAGCAAGGAACAGCATAATCAGATTGCTAATGTTAATCTGGTCAGGCTGTTATAACAAAATACTATAGACTCAGTGGCTTAAACAATCAAAGTGTATTTTCTCACAGTTCTGGAGACTTGAAGTCCAAGATCAAGATGCCAGCAGGATCAGTGTCTAATGAGGGCTCTCCTTGGGTTGCCAAGGAGATGGCCAACTTCTTGCTCTGTCCTCACATGACCTTTCTGTGGTGCATGCAGAGAGAAAAAGTTCTAATGTCTCCTCTTCTTGTAAGGGCACTAACCCCATGACACCAGGGGTTAGGATTTCAACATATGAATTTGGGGAAAATACATTTTAGCCTTTAACAGCCAAAAAACAGTGGTAATGAAAATATCTTAAAAGCAGTCAGAGAGAAAGACAGGCTACATGCTGAGAAACAAAGAGAAGGATGACAGTAGATTTCTAATCAGAAACAATACAAGCAAGACAGTAGAGCAAACGTAATCAGAAATTATGGTTTTTTGAGCACTGAAAAATATGTTTCTGCAGCTTAGTTGTATCAGTTGAAGAATATACTTTTTTCCAATGCTTATGGAAGAATCTAGAATAAAGAAAGTCATTTAGAAAACTTTATTTTTCTCACCCATCTTGATTCTTGTTATAATTGAAGCAGGTGTCCCCAACTCAAACTCTATATAATAAAAGGTTGGTTGCAAAGAAATTTTGGTACTTGTTAGAGGTCTGACAATTTTTATTATGGTAAAAAGTCTCATCACCTGCTCTGAACCAAACAAGCATTGCAGAGTTCTTCTCTTAAAAAAAAAAAATATTTCAACTACTTTATCTTCCTTTAAGTTGGATAATGCTGGTGGTGGCTAGATACGTTTTTCTGGCTCCCTGTTTCCTCTCTCTAAAGCAAAAACAAATGCACCAACAAGCAGGGAAGATGCATATGTCATGTGCTAAGCTTGCCCCTGAACTCTGGTTCAATTTCCCAACTTTTTCATATTTCAACTTTAATATAGTCAAAATGGTAACTCTCAAAATACCTTACAGGAAAAAAAATAAATTACTGACTTCGCTCTGTCAACACATATAATAGAATTATAAATTGTTAGATCTGGGAAGGACCTTCATTTCATACAGATGGAGGAACTAAAGCTGAGTAAAGTGAAGTCAACTCTCTGTGGTGTTAATAGGTTTTTGATGGTGGTTTCTCATTGGGGGCAATGTGTTAACAATGGAAAGGACACAAACTTTGAAGTTAGGTGGACTGGGATTCGAATTCTGTCTTTCTAACTATGTGTACATAGACAGTTTACTTAACTCAGTGAGCCTCTCATTCATTAACTATAAAATGGAGATGTTAACTATTTATAGTTGTAATAAAAATTAGTGATGATACACACACACACGCATATATAGCAGGGTCAATAACTTACACATTATTATTTGAACTGCCTAAATATACTTTATTCTTTACTTTTTATATCCAAATTCAACTCTTTTCCAAAGCTCTAACCTCCATGGCATGGAAAAATTATTATCCTATCCACTTTTAGTAAATATGGAGCATCAATGATTTTTTAAATCAAATCATCACCACAGTCGCTTTCTAATGCTTAGCCACTTTGGGAAACATATTTAGTCTTTGGAGGTTTCTTCCCTTTCTCTTCTATATTATTAATCCCAGAGTTGATCTACATTTCCAGCAAGTTCTATGAGTTTCCCTATCCTGGCACCAGAGAAGAGTTAAACAACCCTCTTGGGCTTCAGTTGGAGATATATTACCCCCTAATCTCTGGTCGTGGGCCCAGCATGTCACTGGACATCCTCAGCTGATATACACTGAAGTTGGCCTGGCCTCACTGGCCTTGTGGGCATTGCACCAACATCTGTCACCAAAGACAATGAACTTACTGCCTTCAGATGAGAGCTCCCTGCCCTCTGCAGCTTCTGTATCCCACATTCTGGCATCTGTCACCCAGTTCTCTGTTTCCCTGCAGTCTCCTCAGGTGTTCAGTGGTTTCCTCTGAACATCCCTTGACTCTTCTCTAGAGTCTTAAGCCTGCTTTCTAGAAATCTCCCTGGGCCATGGCTACTTGACCAGGCCCACACTGTCTTGGCTTCCAGGGTACTCTCATACTTTGAAACAGAAAGTAGAATGCAGCCCTCCCTGCTTTCAGATCCCCATCTCTTGCTGTCTGAGATTTATACTGCTCCCGTCCTTCCAATCTAGCACAAGCCCCGGGAATGAGATACGCTAGTCCCCAAGGAAGTCAGGTAGTGTCTCCACCCTAAGTCTAATCTCCTCTAACTTCTCCCCAAACTCATCTCTGTAAATCCAGAGGCTCTTTTGTTTACCACCTTGTGAAGAGGGGGAAGAAAGTTCCTTTGTGCTGGGCTTCATTTTTTCCTGTTTTGTGATTTATAACGTAGCCAAAAATTTTTACTTTCTTAAAATTTTGGAGGCCAGTAGTCCAACACTGGTATCTCTGGACTGAGGTCACAGTATTGGCAGGGCCATTTCCACACCTGTATAGAGGAGAATCCCTTCCTTGCCTCTTCTACCTTCCGGAGCTAATTCCTTGGCTCATGGTCCATCACATTAAAAACCAGCAGCGCAGCATCTTCAGATCTCTCCCCTTACTCCCATCACAACACCTCTGCCTTCCTCTGTGTCTAATCTTCCCCTGTCTCTCTTAGAAGGACACTTATGATGGCTTTAGGGTCCACTCAGGTGATGTAGGACAATGTCCTGATCTCCAGATCCTTAATTTAATCACATCTGAAAAAAACTTTACTAGGAAGGTAACATCCATAGGTTCCATAGATTAGGATCTGATAACTTTGGGGGTCACCATTCAGCCCACTCCAGGTGCCAGTCTAATTAAATGGGGAAAAACATCTTTTCAACAAATTATACTGGTGCACTGGATATCTGCATGGAAAAAAATGAAATATTCAATCAGAAAATGCAATGCCTTCTGACATGGAGCCCATGCAAAGTTAGCCCTCCTATGCATACAACTAAGTGCTAGAAGTGAAGTTTCTTCTAGCCTTCTCTCATACTTTGGTATCCTATTCACAACACATGATGCTTAATTTGACATGAGCTCTAGCACTACATAGATATATTATTTCTTTGAATTAACTTTAATCAAAGTGTCACTGACACAATACCTGCCTCCACAGACACTCTGAATCAAGAATTCTCCACAAAGTAAATTTGAGAAACATAGTTGGGAATGGGCTCCATGTCAGAAGGCATTGCATTTTTCTGATTGAATGAGGCCAAAGGGTTTAGTTTCATCCTTGAAAACTAGTTACCAGTAGAAGTATCTGTGTGGTGAAAAAGTGGTGTGGAATTTAGCCAAATGTCCATAAATCTGAAGCATTTTCCCCCAATAGCACAGGAGAAGTTGGAGAATTGAAGATGTTTACTTGGTTCAGAGTAAAAATAATTTTATATCAGTACCTAAAAACAACAACACCAAAAAAACCTTTAGGACAAGACAACATGTTCAAGACAAACACGCTATGACAGAATAAAAAATTAATTCCTGTGAAAGTAAAAGCAACTAATTCTGAATCTGCAAAGTAACCTTACAGATTTCCTAAACTTCCATGCCCCAAAGCTTTTTGCTTACAGAGCAAAATGCTTCTCACTTTACCAAACCAGCTGTCTCTTAAAACACAGATAAGAGCTGCTAACTCTGGGTCCCTGAGTGCCTGCTGGGGGTGTCAGGCTTTGTTCCAAAGTAAGTCTCTCTCTGACAGCAGAGCCCCCTTGCTCCCCATTTCGGTACACACCAGCATCCTGTTAGTAGGGGAGAACACACCTTGAAATGACTACAGGAGATTTCCTCCCTGCCGGATATGTTTCATTCCAGTGTTGCAAGAAAGTTCAGTAAGAGTAAAGCAACAACTTTCAAAGAAGACAAATAATCCGTGAACTTCCTCACTGGACATTCTGAGCTACTCTATTTTGTAAGGAATATTATCTGCCAGCCTAATTCTTTTGTCTAGGCTAGTCTAGTCTTGCCCTGACATAGCTGAGGGAGGGGTTTATATGGCTTGCTCTCTAACCCATAGAATTCCCAGCTGCTCTGACTTAAGTATGCAAGGAAAGATCTTTCTGCCCTAAAACATCACTCCACTGTTTGAGTGGTGCTGTTATTGCCATAATTACAAATAGATACAAGCCCTCGGGCCCATCTGAGGTAAATAATAAATAAGATGAGATCAAACACTATAAGAATGGATTCATTTCCTAGACCTTCCCAATTAAGAGTTAAAAAAGTGGATACTTTTGGAAATGGATTCCCGAGAGATACTGAATAAGGTCTTGGAAAACAACTAAATGGAGTTGGTTCAAAGAAAGGACGGCCTAATGTCTGGCTAAACCAGAAGAGTCTGGTGGACAGTAGAGTTCTGTAATGGCAGAGAACTACAGCTGTGAGCTCACCCACTATAGGGAAAGGAACAAAAATGCCCAAAGTTCAAAGAGAATAGTCAAGGCCAAAATGTGGAAGATCAAGTAGGTGGGTGGATTCTAAATAGAGATTAAATTAAGCATCTAAGAGTTGGGAAAGGCAATAAAGGTGTCCTAGATTCCAAGAGCACAGGCCAGTTGGCATCTTCCAAGATCAGCGTAGTCCAAACAGAATGAATCAGGATTGATCAGAAGGATAGGCTAGCTGGGAGCAGTCAGTGTAGAGCCCAGCACAAATGGGCAGATTCCCGTAAGAGGTACCTCGGGAATATCAGTACTGAGCCTAGGACAGCCTCTTCTTTCTTGCTTTTAGCCATCCTGCCTTTTAGCCATCTCTAGTTGAGATGGACTAGAGACACGTCTCCCTAGGCCACTTAAACCCATTAACTGTGATGAAGACAGGAATCTTAAGGAGAGTTCAAAAAACTCTTACAACTGACTTTGATAATTCCACTTCATCAAACAGTGCATAGCTACATTTGTTCCTCATCAATCTTCTGAAGTCTTCCACTTAAAAATATTCAATTCTGAGACTAGAACTTTCTAATCCTACTCTCCATCCAGTCTACCCACCCTTCTCACCAGATCTTCTCTTAGATAATGTCAACTTCAATCCTCTGATCCTTTCATATCGGCTCTTCTCATTTGCTTACCTCCCTATCCGGCATGGGCCAAACTTTCCATCTGCATTCTCATCAGAAACCTCATGTGCCCATCACCCCCTTAACCTAGCATGTCCCCTATCTTGGGTCAATTGAGCCATCCATTTTTTCCTGTGTCTGCATCTGGGGTACTGAGAAAAATCAAATTACATTACTCAGCTGGTGGGTACAGAATAACGGTTTCTGGTTTTAGTCTCTCAGAAACACACTTTTTCTTTAATTCATTCAATTATCATTGCTCACTACTTTCCCAATATGTGCAGAGAAGTATTTAAAAGTGCTGAGATATATGTCAAAAGTGCCAAATATTTATGTAAGTTTGAAAATTGAAGAGCTCTTATGAGGTGCTTGAAATGATTAAGATGCATTAATTTTACTTTTTCACCTTTCCTTTTACCATAGTATGATGGCATCTTAGAACGTCTAAGGACACCCCACCCAAAATAAATAAATCTGAACAAGAACAGAGGATAGTTCAGTATCCATGGAGAACAACAACATAGATCCCAAACCTACCAAAGATCAAACTTAAAGAAGGAGGCACTGCTGCTTCTCAGAGCTTTCTCTCTCCTTTGCCATTTGAGGCCTTGGGCCTCCAGCATTCTTTGAACTGCCCAGAGTTTCTGGCTGATTTATCCAACCTGTTCGCTCTAGGCAATACTCCGAGATAGAAATCCATTCTGCGTCTTACTCCAATTTGTTTCAGAAAGGACTCCTTGGATATTTGCTGTGTGCCAGAGCCTGTTTTGAGAATCTAGACGTGAATACAACGCTTTCAACAAAGTCATTGAATCTCATTTTGAACTTCCTTTGAGCTGATACTTTATGATTGTTTTTATCATCTTAATTTAAAAATCTATCATAGTCTTATATACAATTTTTATGAAGGGCAAGCCTTGGAAATGGACAGATACGTTTCTTCCTTGGAAAAAAGTAGGGAAGTCAGAAGGATGGGTAGCCCTCAAGATAAGTCCTAGGGTGGATACGCGGGGAGCCAAAAACATGGTATTACGGCAGCCTGCACTTCCCATGGAAGATGCTCTGATTCCCATGTGTGGTGTACAGGAAGGGTGAGAGGGACAGGGGTGGGGGTGAGAGCTTTAATGAGGTGAAGGTTTGGGATAGCTGCTATTGATATGGAAAGGAAAGAACAATCTGAGCACCTTTTTACAACTCTATTAATAACTTAATAGGTTATTTCACCTATCCTCTCTCAAGACCTGAATGCTGGTTTACCCAAGTGTCCACACTTGTTTTATTAGTCCCACCTTATATTAAAAAATATTTACTTGGCCTCTTTCAAATTAAAGTCTGTGGCCTTGGATAATAGTTATTGAATAATACCTCCACTTTAACCTCTAGAAGGATACAGTCACAGGGGGCAGTCTGGTTCAATAATTACGAGCCCAGGTTCTCACATCAGATGCTCAAGGTGTGAGCTCCTGCTCTGCCAGGTCAGCTATATGCTGTTAGACAAGTTACTTGATCTCATCATTCTTCAGTTTTTTTGTATATAAAAGAGACATGATTATGGTAGTTACTTTATAGCATTAGTTTGAAAATTAAACGATATAACACCTGTAAATATTGTTCAGTATAATGCCTGGCACAGAGAAAGTACTATATAAATTGTAGTAATTATTATTAGCCAGGGAACTCAAGCCATAACCAGGTGAGGGTATGAGAATGTGTCATGGCAAGTAGTAGAAGTTTCCCATGGATTTATAAACTTACAAAATTCACAGAAGATTATGACTGGGGTTCTACTTCAATACTGAGTCCAATTTGTTTACGATCCAGAAAAGGGCATCAGAGTCCCAAATCAGGACTCAGCTGAAAGAATGTTGCCTCTCTTGGCCTTACATAATGATTTACCTCTTGGCCTTTTTCTCTGCTCTTCTGTCTGCATTCTCTCCCTGGTAATATCATTTAATGTAAGACTCCAGCCATCATCTTGAGAGAAATGACTCTCAAATATCTTTCCTGAACTCCAGACCCATATTTCCAACTTCCTGAAAAACATTTCTGTCTGGATGTTCTGCCAACCCAGGAAACTGTATTTTTGTCTTCTTTACCTTAGTGTCTAATCTTCACCTCTAAGAAATATAAACATATTTGTGCTTAACTGCCTATATTGAAGTAAGTGTGCAGGCATGTGCGTGCAAATGAATGAGTCAATGAATAAAAAATTGTAAACTGCCCTTCAATTTAGGCCAAGATTAGCATATAAAAGACCTCCAAACTATTTCCCATTCACAAAGTCAAACTACATTGAAAAATAAAATGCTGATTTCTTTCTTCCATTTGGAATAAATGTCCGAAAGTGGGGTTTGGCAAAGAATCTACCTTACCATACAAAATCAGCAAAAAGGCTTAGGCTGCAAAAGAGTTGGATGGAAAGATTGACAACCTCAGTCACAGGCAGATCACAAACACACACCTGCATAATCATTTGTTCTAAGTCCAGGCAATTTCTAAGGGTCAGGAAAAACAATCTAAGTCTAGTAAACTTGATGTGCACTGCAGGAATCAACCCTCTTTACAAAAAGCACATGAGCTGTGGGTATAAGTGTTAGTGATGACAGTGGACCCCCACTGACCATGGACCAGGAACTAAACATGTGATCTAGACTGTTATGATCTAGACTCCAGTGACAAAAAAATCAGGAAGAAGTTGGAGAAAGTATATAGGAAACCTAGCCCCCATTCATTTTATTTTAGTTTTATTTATTCAAGAAAAATATTCCTGAATGCCCTCCATGTTTCAGGGACTGTGAGGTGCTCCATCAGATATGCAAATCAAAGCACGTGGTGGGGTGGTATTTGGCTGTCCACACGAGTCTACTGTAGTCTGGGGAGCAAGCCCCTGTACCATTTCCAAGTCCTTCTGACTTCTTTCAAATACATCCTCTCGCACACACTCATGAGCACGGACCACTGGGAGACCTAAATGATAACAGAAGCGTGACAACCATATGTCAATCAAACCTTGAATAAAGTTGCCAGTGATAAAAGCCCTTGCAGAAGCCCATGTGACAAGCTGGAGGAACAAATGTACAACTGTGACTCTGAATATACAAAGATCTCTTACTGACCACTATTCTTATGTACCATGATGCCTGGCATACACATGTCTGGAACTGCTGACACAGTGGAGTGAAGTGGGAATAGCCTTCTGCTTAGAAAACTGAGGTCTTGGAGTAGAGGGGACATGCCCTTCCACTGGTCTCTCTCACCAGGAGACCACTGGGGTCAGCCTTGCAAGGCCTCTGCAAGCCGGCCTCCACTGAAGAATTAAATATTAAGCAAGAGTGAGATGGAACCTAGAAGCAGAGGATTTGCGTTCGTTGTCCTGACCAACTTGAATATTTCTGAGAATTTGCGTTTCCCCCAAAAGGTATGTTAAAGCCCTAACCCCTAGTACCTTAGAATATGACCTTATTTGGAGATAGGGCCTTTACAGAGGTAATCATGTTAAAAAAAAAAGTCATTAAGATGGGCTCTAACCCAATATGACCGGTGTCATAAAAAGTGCCTATGGTCCTAGTGTCTTGGGAGGCTGAAATGGGAGGATTGCTTGACTCCAGGAGTTTGAGACCAGGCTGGACAACATAGTGAGACCCTGTCACTACAAAAAAAAAGGCAGGAAGTTTGGACACAGACACACACACAGGGAGAACACCATGTGAAGACGAAGGCACAGATTGGAGTGATGCTTGTACATGCCCAGGAATGCCCAAACTTGCCAGCAAACCACCAGGGAGTAGGGGAGAGGAGTGGTATCAGTTTTTCTCACAGGTCTCAGAAGCAATCGACCCTGCCGACACCTTGATCTCAGACTTCCAGCCTCTGGAACTGAGGCAACAAATTTCTGTTGCTTAAGGCTCCCACTTTGTAGTACTAATATTCAAGGCTAACGCTTCAAACTGTTTAGGAAACTAAATTATATCCAGATTCACATGCAGCCACATAAGAGATGTAAATGCCTGTCAAAATCTTTTCAAGTTTATGTTAAGAGTTTTGAAAATGAAAAGAAAAAAGAGCAAATATTGTCTTTTCAGAGTGGTTCTCCCCAAACAATGACAGTGTGCTATTCGAAAAGCTCCTCTTTTTGGAAAAGGGATCCTATATCCTAATCATTTGTTTCCAGCTGAGACAAAGAACTTCTCTTTTATTTCAATAGCAGATAACCATGTTTCAACGGCCAACCCAAAAGAGCAGTAATTAGCATAAATTCTCCTATGAGCTGCTGATGTATGGACTTCATTTTGTCTCTGAGCAGGGCATTAATGAATTAAAAACCAGAACACCCCAAAGATGGGCAAGCTTGGGTGCATTAACATTTACTATGAAATTATGATTATGACAACTTAGGTAATGTGAACACTATTTAAACAAGGCTTCCTCGTTTCTTTGTTCTACTAGGCTTATAATCATCCCCATTAAAATCTGGAACACCAAACCAGAGCACAGTGAGACACTGTGACTTAAACGTTAAGAAAACGCATTCTCACCTGGGTTTAGCAGGGCCAGGAATATAGTTTGCAAGTCTGGTACAAAACGAAAATGCAGGGGCCCTTTGGGAAAAAGCAGGAAAAGAGTCACTGAAGACACTAAAATATGAAGCTTCCTTTCTTCTGCATCATGGCATTTTAAATTCTATTTAATGTTGTACTAAGAAAAATTAAAATTCTTAATTATTAGAGTGAATTTTACCATTCAGCTTTACATTGTACAACGACAGTTATAAATGCACTTATAAGAGTGTTTCATTTGTATGCAGAATCACTGAAATCACACAATTCATATTTTACGGTTTTTACATGTGTATGTATTTTGTTCTTATCAGAACGGTGGAAACTGCACAGAGCAAAATCGTTTTCTTTCAATTCTTGATGCACACACATTCTTTCTACAAATACTCTCAATCTTTGGGTTACAGATGGGTAATGAAGGACTAAAAGGAAAAAGAACTCTGGTTCGCCCTCTCTCTCCCTTCCCTTCTGTGTCGTCATGTTCAGCATAAGTGGTTGGCTAATACAAGGAAGTAACAAGCAAGAAAGGAAACGATAGGGTTGCTTGGTTGTCTGTGCTTTTTGGACTATCAGTTTGCCTCTCTCTGTGTTCTTAGCAAGCTCTCTTTGGAACGGAAAATGTAGCCTCTCTCGAAGCTGTCAGGACCCCACCGTCCCCATCACTCCCAGTTACTCAGCATGGACCTGACATGCTTACCTTGTGGGCGCTTTGAGTCTCCTTGATCTCCATGCATCATGCTACACCAGACTTCTGTGCTCAGAGCACCACATGCGACGTGCAGATGCGGGGCAAGGAACCGCACACACTCCATCATTCCACTGCACTTCTCTGCGAATCACATGTTCAAAGATAAATGATTAAGAAAGTCTAACAGTGACAGCAGAGCATTAATCCCAGCACGGGGCCCTGTGTAACTGCACGGTCTGCAGGCCCACAGACACGGCCCTGGGTCTTCGCCTGGGTTCTCCCAGTAACTTAGTACATCCTTAAGTAATTCACCAACCTCTACGGGAGGCATTTTCTATGTCTGTGAAATAAAAAGGAACAAACCTTCATACCACTCAAAAATTCTATGAATCTGTCCTTTTCGTGACATTTCTTTCTAATCTTTACTTATCAAAAACTTTTTTAGCAGGTTCACCCGCTAATATTCACAATAATACACATTCTATAATGCTAAGGACTTGATCACCACTTTATCTGCAATGAATAGAATCAGGCTTAGAATATAGTAGGTCCTCTATAAATATATAATGAATGAAGGAATTACAAACACACCCTCCCCACCATGCTGCCTAATCTTCCCCACTCTCTTTATCTCTATAGTAAGATATGGATCAAGCACTTTAGAAACATAGCATATTGAAGCCAAAGGCCGATTTTAGCCTAACAATGTAGTTTTTATGACCTATGCAATTAATGCAAAAATAGAGCCAACATTTTTAATTTGGGAGATTTCTCATTAGAATACAGAATTCCAGCTATTTTTTGAAAACCTAAAGAAATGACACTACTCATCTGAAGTAGGATTGGGCATGCTCTCAAGTTTGTTACTGCCCTATTAGGCATGCTTCCCTCATCAATGTCACCTGCAGAGTCCCTGCTAAATATTTTAGTTAATGATCCCTGCTTTAGACCATCTGGAGAGAAATAAAAGAGATGATATTGGTGATTTCAAGTCATCCATAGCTACATGGCTTATTGACAGCTTTTGGCTTCTCTCTCGGGGCCAGCATTCTAACAAGCCTCACGGAGCCAGTGCCTGCCAGTGTTGTTAATATGTAAGTAAGTGCGGCTCTCTCACACCAAGTCCTTTCCTGTATACCCCAGACTGGGTCTCCTTTGCAGCCCCAAATTGTCTAGTGCAATAGAAAGCCTCTGGTAAATAAATAATTCATACTAAACAATCGATGAGCTAGTCCGTCTCCAAAACAACTTTATTTAAAGACACTCTGGCCAGAGACTTGCAATGCTCTCTTCATTAGTTTAATTTCAGTTTCTGTGATTCCTAGGTTCAGGGCATAGTTTTGATGAGGAAAGCGAGTTAGAGCACAACTCCAATCGTATTAACAAGTTAGCATCTGTTCCTCCCTTTTGTGAAGTTCACCCTGTGCGTAGAATAGCTCCAAAAGAAAGACTGTGACTTTTAAAAGATAAATGATGATATTAGCCTTTTGGATACTTGTGATTTAGTATTTGTACTAATCAGGTATATAGGTAATTCACAAATACTTGGTGGAACATTTATGACCAGGTACTATTATATTGGAATTTGTATATTAGAATATATACGAATGAAAATTTTTCAAATATGTTTACATGTATGTATGCCAGTGTATGTACGCACATATATACATAAAGAGAGATCATATTTATGACCAGGTATTATTTTTTGGAATAGACATATTCAATAAATATATATCAGAATCAAAAAAATTATTGTAAATTTTTAATAGTGACAGTTTAGATATTCTTATATCTCAAGATCCTGTACTATTTTCTAATAAGATATTTAAAAGCAAACCAAACCAAACCAAAATGCTTCAAAACATTTTTTCCGATGGACAAGAAAGCTAAATTGTTTCATTTGTTTTAGTCCAAAGAAACGGCTTTCTCATTCCTCATCTTGAGGATTTTACCACTATCCTTGGAACTCACTTTAAGTTCGGTCTTTCTTCAATGGCACAAGCAAAAAAGGAAAACTTTCTCTCCATATAAAATTTAATTTACATGTAAAATTAATTTGAAATCTAACATAAAGTCAGATCTTTGCAAGTATTATTCCAAAACTCATGCCAAGAAATGGGCGCTTATTCAATTTCATGCCTCGCATTTAATTTCTTTTTAAGTAAAGCAATTGAAAAATTCATTAAATTTTTTCTTGACCATTAGCTTAAAAGTTCTCATTTAATGAGCCCGTCAGTTGAAGCTTATTTATTTATTTTATGGTTGCCTCTGAGGTTAAATCTCTACTACAAGTTTCAACCATGCCATTGTCCAGACACAATTTTTATTTACTGATTTATTTGTTTGAATAGGTACAGTATTCGGTACCCATGGGGTAGTAATTCTTTTAACTTTCCTCCAGAATCTTGTGATTCTTTGCCCTCTCAGTTCCAGTGAGCATGTGTGTTCAGGAGACGGCATTCAGGCCCTGCCTGCCTCTAAGAGTGGAGCTTGGGGAAGGATGGGGATCCTTTTGCCTTTCAGGCCTTCTGCCATCCAATTTGCCCTAAAGTGAGAGCAAGGCACTAAAAAGTCCCTGTTACTGCATATGTACATATCAGATACATACATGCTGGGTTTTTTAACTATAAACTATAAATCACCAGATCACCTTGATGATCTGGGCAAGAAATCCTTTCCATACTACCTATTCTTAGATGTTGAGAAATATGATTGAGGAATTAATGAAATGTGGCTCATAAGATCATTTATTTTATTGCATTGCCCAATATTGCTATACTAAAGACAGAAACAGGAGTTTGCACGGTTTTTCCCTGAAAGAATGTGTAAACTCAATGGTTCACTTATCAGAGGCTGTTATCATGGGAGAGCTCTCAAATCTCCGGTAGGGAAGCAATCCAAGGGACTCCCTGGTTATCTCTCTGTGTGGCTTTTCTGGGTCCCGAATACAGAGACACAGGTAAATATCTAGCCCACAGGATGGGAGCCGGAGACAATGAGTGTACTTTGCTCTGAGACATGCCTCTCTGTCATAAACAACCTGTTTGTAGAAATTCAGTCTTCCTGTTCACTCCTGACTGACTGTCTGTTTACCTTTAAGTCGACAATGACTACATCAAAGAAATATAGAGTCACTATACCTCTTTTATTATACTTCTGTTAATTGATGACTACCTCTTAGAACTTAGCCCCTAAAAGACTTTGTACCTGTTTGTTCACCTAGATAGATTAAGACTTGTTAGTAGCCCTTTGAGAGGACTTTTGACCCTAGCCCCCTACCTGTGTAATCCTGCTCCCCTAGCAACTGCATTCCCTGATATGCAAATGTGTAACTCTGACAACTAGTAATTGAGATCTGTGATTATAAAAACCTATGTGAATCTAACCATATTGCTAGACAGTTACAGGGATGTGCCTGGTCACCTAAGTACTCCGCTGTGATTATTTTGATCTTTTTATATAAAACTATAAACTATACCTTAGTCTCTGTGTATTCTTTTATTCTGACTATCTGCTATCACTTTTCTTATCCTCCGTGGCGACCCCTATCTTAGAGACCTGGCTCGAGTAGCTGACCTCCTCGTGGGCCTGCCGCACCCACATCTTCCCTCCTCCCTTTGCCTCCCTTTTTCCCCACACTTATAGTTTTTTTCTTATTATTATTGAGAAGATGTTAATTTATTTTTAAATCTAAGCCTCTCATTTCTCTTCCTTCTTTTCCTGCTCACCCCTTTAGCTCTGCCAGACAGGAAGCAAGAGAGGGAGGTAGCAGTGCACAGAGCACAGGAGCTATGGAGGGAGGTAGTAGTGCAAATAGCACAGGGAGCTATGGAGGGAGGTAGCAGTGCCCAGAGCACAGGAGCTATGGAGGGGGGTAGCAGTGCCCAGAGCACGGGAGCTATGGAGGGAGGTAGCAGTGCACAGAGCACAGGAGCTATGGAGGGAGGTAGTAGTGCACAGAGCACAGGCGTGGCCAGATCTGACCGAGTGTGACTCTCTGCTGGGCTTCCTGGTTGTGCAGCTGGGGCAAAGGAGTGTCTTAGTATCAGTTTCCTCAATTGCACAGATGCTAAATTAAATGAGATAACATATGCTAAAAGTATAAAGGAGGTACCACAAAGAATAGTTGTTATTCATCATGGTTTGATTTTACTGCCAATGAATTACTTGTATAAAAATTGCATTCATGAAACTCCTGGAGGAGTTTAAAATTGTTGCCTAGCTAATCTGAATAAGAGACACATACACATTTATCTCTATGTGTGTGTGTGTGTGTGTGTGTGTGTGTGTATGCAGTATACAACTTTATTTGATCTATTAATCCTGTGAAATAGATAAAGCAGGAAATATTCTGCCCATAATAGAAATGAAGAGACTAAGTTTAGATCATTTAAGGAACCACCTTCCATAACTAAAGAAACGATGATTCCAGGGGTTTGACCCAGGCCTTCTGACTAACACTTTATTCTATGTTACCACACATTCCCAATTCATTTATTTCCTCTTTCTCAAATAATTTATGAACATGTGTCAGGTAACCATGAAGTGCTCACAAAAGCAGGCCATCATCAGTGGTGGTAGTGGTACATCTCCACATCTCCAAGGAGAAGGCTATAGGTTAAGAAACAGCCCGCTCTAATTGGATCTACATGCATGCTTTGAATATGGCGTTGTGTAAGGAAAAGGTCGGATAAGAGGATGTGATCAGTGGCACACAAGTTTGGCCATTTTATTTGGTTACGTTTTTGACACCAGTAACCCGAAATTCAGAGCAAATCCCATTTCAACAATGGGATGAACAATGGGATTTCGATAAACAGTCTTAGCTGTTTTCCTCCAGAGGTCTAAAGAATTATGGAATTTTTTAAAAGCTGGAAGACCTTCAAGACTGAGGTCAAGGAAAGCAGAAGATGTTCCAAAGAATGTTGTCTGGACAAGCCATTTCCAAATAATAGATGGGTTATTGTCTCTCACAACAACGCTACTGGGAGCTATATAATTATATTTTATATATGGCGTGTCTCATTTTATTGCTATCTCCCAGGAGTTTTGAAGGGCTTTGTAACTGACTGGTTCCTCACCACCCACCTCTAGGGGACAACAGAAGATCTAGGGACTCAGACCTGCGCAACTACACTGCTCAGGTGTCCTTAACGTGCCTAGAGCACAATGGACACGTCCACATAGTGCAGGTGATGGCTGTTCTTCAGTCCAGGTGACAGAATCAACAGATAACAGTGTGACTTTGGAACAGAAAGAACCCTGGCCCCATAATCTTATAAAATATTAGTGTACCAAATAAAGCATCAGTTTCATGCTTAATTTCTGCGTATTTTTCAGGAAATGACCCTCTCATAAAAGCCCTCTGCATGTGTTTGGTGAGAGAAAAAGTACAAGCTAAGAGGAGGGGTGAGTACTGGGCTGGGAGAAACCTACAAAGCCCTGAACTCACCATCCATAATGATTTATCTTACAAGCAGGTATTGAGCACCTACTGAATGCTCAAAGATGATAGAAAAGTACTTTCCGTACAAAGAAGACTCCCATCCAAAGCAGGAGTGAGATTCACAAGCTGGTCCAAATTTTCACAGACACGTGGCTTCCTTTCAGAGCCTGCTCTTATAAATGGTAGTTCTGTCCCCTTGCTAGAGAACTCCCCTCTGATGTCCAGCCATGAGGTGTGCTCAGAAATGCTATGCAACCAGGACATTTGTGCCCTGGGATATGTGAAGTTCCCGGGGTACCTCTATCTCTTCTGGTCCCTTAACCGCTAAAACACACTTCCTGTTGTCTTTAAAGTATCATGGCTTTTGCCCTAAGAGTTATAAAAATGCTGACAGCATTTATTTCATTTTTCATCCATCCCCTGGGAAGGTTGGACTGAGAGAAAAATATAGACCAGTAAATTTTCATTGTGTATATGCACAGTTGATCTGACCATGACATAGCACTCGCTAATATGGTTTAAATATCTGCAGAGAATCCACAGATATGCCTTGCAAAGCCATGGACCAGGGCCCTTTGATGACATATATCCAGGAAAAGATTGTAAAAACATGAAAATTATCACAATCCTGCTAAGAACCTAGAAAAGAAAATTAAGCCATACACATCGAAATGTGCTTTTTACACTTGTAAATCTTTAGTCAAACTAGTTTTATATCAATCCATCCACACTCAGGCTCATTTTGACTATTGACATCCATTTAAAATTTATGTATCACAAAATTGCTGGATTCCACTTACGGTCATGATGGAATAACTGGTACCCAACTTGCTCTCTTACAGTAATGAGCTAGAAAACAGGGCGGAATATCTAAAACGTTTGGTTTTCAGATGTTAGACAACAGGCAGTATCGCATGGTGATCCCTGAGACTGTAAACAAATGATGTGAGCCCTATACTTGCCTCACCTTTCTTCCCACCAGACCACAATACAAAAAGAGATGATGAGGAGATTGGAATGTGCAGGGCAAGTTACTAGAGGAGAAAGTTATGCAGATCAAATGTCCCCAAGATCTGCATGGAATCCTCTTGAGACTTTGCCTAAATAACATGAGCATATGGTGAAAATCCACAGGACTAGGCGAAAAAAAAAAAAAAAGACTCTGAAGACAAATAATAACAACAAAAAGCAGGGAGCTGTGTGCAGAATACTTCCAGAGCTCACACAGGACTGTGAGATCTTTGAAGTCCATCCAGCTAGAGTAGAGTGTACTCTTTAAACACCAGGATATTCAGGAGGGACTCAGGAGATTCTAGTCTTAGCAATAAGGCTCAACTAGTTCTAGAAAAAAGGTTAATCTAAAACCTTCCTAACGAGTTTTAAAATAAGCCTTTAAAAGATGAGGCTCACATGTAAGTGATTTAACTGCTTGCCAAAACAAAATATAATACTATTTAAAGAAAAACAAAACACAAAGAATATGTATGTATCTGCAGCACTGTGACATCACAATGTTCAGCATCTATTTAAAAATCCCTGGACATGTGGAGGAGCATGACCCATAACCACAGGAAAAATCAGTCAATAAGCATAGACCCAGAAATAATAGAAAAATGAAGTTAACAAGGAGTATAAAACAGCTGCTATAAATATGTTCAAAGATTTTTAAACACATGAGAATGCTATGGAAATTTTAAATGCTGGAACATCTAAGAAAGAGTGAAAGATGGAGTTGGAAAAGCAATTTGTAGCCAAGTTATGAAGAACTATGAATGTCAGGTTTGCACACCTGCACACTCACGTAAATTATATACTCGCAAGAGAGAGACCTTAGTGGAGGTGACAGGCACAGATGCCCTGGAGTAGGATTACATTGCTTACCAGACTCTAACTACCAAATACCTCAGCATGACCCCATCAACACACTTAATTCCACTGTGCTTTGCTGTCTCTCTGATAAATAGTTATAATAATATTGCCTAGTCACAGCTGATGTTGATGACTAATTGAATTGTTACAACAAAAGTGTTGTAGAAGTGTTAGCCACTATTATGTCTGTGTGTGTGTATGTGTGTACACACAAACTGACTTATGTGTGACATTATTCTGTGTTTGTTTTTCTGATATACACTTGGTGGGAAGTCATTGCTGCTTATAGCAGAGAATGAAATCAGCAAGTATCTAGCATACACCATATATGTAACTTCCTTCCATCTGAGTCCAGGAAGTCAGCCTGATAACCATCATCGCTTCCCTCCATCCATCCAACTCTAACTGGAACCATATGGATATTATAAAATCTCAACCTTGAACTCCCTTTAACACAGCAAAGGGCTCAAGTTTATTTAAGCTTTTGATCTTCTGTTTTCCTTATGTATAAGATGGGAGTATTTCTTTCTCCATATTTAAAAGCTAGTACCAGATGACCTTGAATATAGTCAAATAGTTTTCTGTATCATTTCATCTCTTTTGGTTTGGCTGCAGTGAAGTTTAAGGAAGTGATTTGATTACAGAAAGATCTAAGATTCTACTGACTATACATTTCTAATCTCAGTGGAGGCATTTACTTATTGCCTTAAATGTTCACCTGTTGTCTTGCCTTCTTGGAAGTGCTTTATCATGTGTGCTAGCCAAGGTTCAACCAGAGAAGCAGAACCATTAGGACATAGATGTATATGTGTGAGTATGTTTTAAGGAGTTTTACAATTGTGGGACCTGGTTAAGCAGTTTCTTCAAAGCAGTTGTCTCCAAGTCTGATGCTTAAAGTCCAGAAGGCAGGTAGGAAGGAAGGAAGTTTACTGCCATCAACTGAGTGTTTGTTCCCCCCAAAATTCATTTATTAAAATCCTAACCCCCAATGTGATAGTATTAAGATGTGGAGACTTTGGGGGTGATTAGATCAGGAGAGTAGAGCCCTCATAAATGCAATTAGTGACCTTACAAAAGAGTCTCCCCAAGAGCTCCCCCTGCCACTTCCACCACCTGAGGATGCAGCTAGAAGATTACATCTCACTAGACCCCAAATCTGCTGATGTTTTGATCTTCAACTTACCAGCCTCCAGAACTATGAGAAATACATTTCTGTTGTTTATAAACTTCCCAATGTATGGTAGTTTGTTACGGCAGCCCAAATGGCCTAAGACTGTTACAGAGTAGGGGAGAGCAAAGCAAGCTGGAGCATAAGCCCCCGGAGCTGGACACAGAATGCACAAGCACAGACTGTCCACTCTTCCTCGTCTGGCAGTGGTAGTGTTGAAGCCAGGGCCCTTCCTCATGGAGGTAAAGACATATACCTGGCCCAGGAATCAGGGAAGGGGAAGAAGGATCCAGGGAGAGAGAAAGCAGATGCAGACCCAGATGCTGCTTCAAGCCAACAAAGTGAATCAGCACATCCTCCACAATGCACCTGAGCTACGAAATGGCTGCCGCTTCCCTTCCGTTCTCTAGATCTCGCAAGGATACTCCTTGTGGCTCCCCAACTAAACCTACAAGAAAGGGGTGTCTTGGAAATGAAGTTCAGCCTAGCCAAATTCACACATTACAAAACCACCACAGCATACAAGTAAACTACCTAATGTTAAAGCTTTCTTTTAAATATATATTGAATATTAAACTTTAAAAATCTCTATTTTCTTTATTTTTGCCCCTGACATAAAGTCTCTGTTATTTGCTTACAATGAAAATAGCTGAAAATAGAACATTTCTTAATACCCACTATTTAACAGAGCATATCTCTCCTTCTAATTCATTCTCTACAGAAAACTACTGTTTATTATTTGTGCTAGAAACCAACGTATAAACTATGAAATCATAAGTCTGCCAGAAATTGCAGGGTCACTTACTCTATCCAGCCTTCTATCTCCAGGCAGGCTTTGTCTAAATCCTTTCAGACGAAAGTCCAGCATTTCTCTCTTTGTGTGAGGTGTCCTTGCACAGACTTGCTAAACACTCTTTGCATTATTTAACACTAGGGTGGACTCAGTTTATATATCCATCAGATAGAAAACTGAAGTAGTGTAGAAAATTTGGGCCTGTGTATCTACTATTAACTAACATTGCTTGAAAACTGAAATGAAAATTTATCTTGTGAGTAAATATTACTGCCACTTCTAGTAAGATAATTTCCTCTTATTTCTAAACTAAACCTTTAACATCAACAATTCCATTTTCTTTATTCAGGTACTATAAGAAACAGACTTACTAGCACCTTGCTAATAGGTCTTTGCATAAATGAAGACATTTTCTTGCCACTCAACTTTTCTTAATTGGTTCTGATTTCATTCACCACCCCACTCTTTTATTTTCTAGGCCTTTGGTCATTCCTTCCCTACATCTAAAATCTTGGCAAATTCTCTTCATATTTCCTAGGCTCTAAAACTAAAAGTTGGATACAGGACATTGTTGGAACTTAATACTTTAAGGATTTGCAGAGGACATTTGTCCAGCATAGTTTGCTTTTTACATTCAGTGTGGACACCTTCAGAATGGTATTCTGGACAAGAAATTAGCATTAATTTTATCATGAGCAACAAAGAGTGAGAATTGTTTTCCTGAACTGACAGTCTGATGTCATTAATTATTAAGAAAATGTCTGTCCTTTACCAATACTTGAGTAACAGCAACTTATCTATCAGTAGTTTTTTCAAGAAAAAAAGCTGATATTCTATGAAAAAAGTGGCTAGTTCAGCTTGCAACTGAACAATCTCACCGGTGCTTTTCTGGCGACAGCCATCATACTTAGGTATGTGCAGAAATGTTTTGTGTATGCTTCCAATTTCATCATATTGAATACCAAAAAGAAATATATTCAAAGATCAGGATTTAATAAAAGTAGCATTTATATTTCAACAAGGACATTCTTAAGTGAAATTGGCCTGCCTTTTTTTTCAATCTTTTTTTTTCTTTTTTTTTTGCTGCAAGTGAGTGATTTGGATAATAAAGGAAGACAACTTTGGTCTTTCAAGCAAGGGTCTTCGGTTTCAGTCAGAGATGAGACACATGCTAGAAATGTTCAGGGTGGTATGGAAAGTGCTCTGTCCATCTGGCTGTGGGACAGGCAAACACTGGTAGATCACCAAACCCTACCACGACAGACACTGACACCAGATTAACCACTCATGTGCATCTTTCCGATCAAACACATGTGCAAACATTCACCTTGAAAGATGTATTTTGTGCTTATTGCAAAAAAAGAAAACATCTGGTCCAATTCAAAATTAGAAATGATACCTCTCCTAAAATATTTTAAGCATTGATTCAGGTAGTCCTACCTACATGTCTGAACTGTCTTTGGATCAAAGACACCATTAATTTATTTATTCCAGTTTTCTAAATACTTAGCAGCTCGATCATCAAAAACATGCTATGAAAAGACTGAAGTTCAAAGGAAAAACATCTAGTATGTTTTTTTTAATTCAGACATTTAAGTTTAACCAATTTAAAATAATCTACAGTTTGAAACCACACACACACATGCATACACACACACTTCTTAAACTGGACTTCGTGAAAATAAAAGCAAAAACTTTACCCTCAGGAAGATTAGATAATATGTAAACAAATACGAGGCCACACATAAAACCTGCAATGTCTGTGCAGACTTGACATTGATGGGGATGTGACAAGTTGTGTGTACTGATGCCTGGATGAAAAGGAGAGCAACAGAGGTTGGTTTATTTGGAAAGATCACTGTTATTCACAAGATGTGAATAGAGTGCGTCTTACATAAATTCACTGTGGGGAAAAAACTCTAGCACATTTTTTTATTTTTATTTTTGATTTTTCTTATTTCAATAGATTTAAGGAGTACAAGTTGAATTCTGTTACGTGTATATATTGTATAGTGGTGAAGTCTGGGCATTTGGCGTACCTGTCACCCAGATAGTGTACATTGTACCCAATCATTATTTTTAACCAGATGCTATAATTCAATACACTATAAAAACAGAAATAAACCAAAGAATCTTAAATAAGAGCATGAACTTGGAGTCTGCATCAATTTCCTATTGCTGAAAAACAAATTACCACATGCTTTAGGGGCTTAAAACAACAACCATGTATTAGTTCACAATTCTGTAGGTTGGAAGTACCAGCACAGTGTGACTGGATTGTCTGATCAGGGTCTTACAGTGGTCCCCAACTTTTTTGGCACCAGGGACCGGTTTCTTGGAAGACAATTTTTCCATGGATGGTGGCGGGGGTGGAGCTCAGGCGGTGATGCGAGAGATGAGGAGCAGAGCTCTGTGACCTGGTCCCTAACAGGCCACAGGTGGTACTGGTCTGCAGCCTGGGGGTTGGGAACAGCAGTACAAGACTGAAATTAAGATGTCAGCCAAGGACATCTTTGTCCTTGTCAGTCAAGGACAAATACAGTTCCTTGCAGGTATAGGACCAGGGTCCCCAGTTCTTTGCTGGATGTCAACCAGGGCTAGCTCAGCTCTTAGAGGCCACCCGCATTCCTTGCCATGTGGCCAGCAGTGGAGAATACTATGCAGGTGGAGGGAGATGCTTGGTATTTTGTAACCTGTACAAGGTTCATATTCATGTTTTGTCTCATGTTATCACGTTCAGGCATGATTACAGAGTGAGCTTGTTTTTGCTTTGACCCGCCATGCTCACAAAGTGGCCTTGTCTGACGTTGATGTCCCCTGAAGTAGTTCATATTCCATGACAGAGCATCAAGGCCTAGCTGAGAGTACCAGACTGGCTCCTGGATGTCAGGGGCTGCCTTTCTCTGTCTCTGCAGGCTCAGGTGACACTGGACCACCAGAGTGGTGCACAGGTGGTGCTGGATTTGGATGAATCTCACTCATGGTACATGTAGGACAAGTCTCCTTGGGCATGAGCCCTGTGTGGGCTCCTGTACTGGCTGTCACAGGTCCATGCTCCAACCATGGTGCCACCTCCCATTCTATAGGACAAGAGAGTGGAGTGTAATATGTACCATACCGTGCGCACTCACTGCCACTGCCCAGCATGGTCACCTCACCTCCTGCACAGACTCCGTGTTACTTGTTGGGCAATCCTTCACTGGGAGTGTCTGTATACATCTCCTCCAAGGCTCTCAAGTCTTTGCTCTGTGACACCAATGCACCCTTCTGGCAGGTATCCTCCCCTGCTTCCTGCCATTGTGGTGATACCATTGCTCCCCTTAAGCCAGACTGACAGGCGTTCCTCAAGCAAGTAGGACCATGCCACCCATCCCCTCCTGTTCTCCGCTGGTGGTGAAGTGTGGAAGCCAGGGACACGGTCATCCGCAAAAGATCACATTCTAGGAACACAGTAATTACAGCCTAATGGATTCTGGAGAGGTCATGGTTGGAAGATGTCTTATTCTATGTTGATGTTATAAAATTCAGAATGGTAAATTTAAGGCGAGAAGAAAACAAAATACCATTCACGTTTTCCTGTGTACTTTGGGGAAGACCTGTATCATCATCAACAAAGCACAGTGGCAACCTTTGAAAGAGTCCTTAGGAGCCAGTACTCATGCGCTGCCTGTGGATGACGCCATGTCCTGGGCAATGATGTAACCAACAATGAGTAAATGACATTAGGGAACTGCAGAGGCAAGAAGATCTGTGTTGTTCCAGTCAAACATTCTGAAGAGTTATGGCATTGGGAATTGCTATATTCTTCTCAGCTTGGGATGTATGAAATTAGCCAGGGGCAGCACATTTGACAACTAAGAACATGAACAGATGATTCCTAAACCTAAACAGAGTGAGGTGTTGCCTGGACACTACAAAGACCTTTCATGTGCACTGCTGAGAAATTACACAAATACCTAAAAACTTCTTGACCTGTTATTCTAAGATGTTTATTGAATTTTCACTTGAATTGTGTAAGACATTTTTACATCAAAATGTTTATATTGACAGTAGCCCCCCAAAAATGTGTCTTCCAGAGTCCCACACCCTTTAGGGGAGGCCCTGCAGGGAAGACTTTCTGCAGAGGTGATGTTTAAGGTATGAAGGCATGAATAGAAGTTAAGTAGACAAAGAGCACAGTAGAGCTTGCTGCAGACAGAGGAAATAACACGTGCAAAGGTCCTATGGTGGGAGGGACAGGGTTAATATGAGGAACTAAACACAATAAATTCTAAAGGACAGTCAGTGGATCCTGATAGTAGCTTCTGCTTCCTTGCTCATCAAGGAACTGGTAAAAAGCCTTTATTGATATAATATGTCGCTCCTCACTTGCATGTTCCACATGGTTCCTGTCTCCTCCATACCTGCCCCTTGCCTGTTCCCCCTTCTCTGCTTCTTGCTGGGGGCCTTGACTGCACTAAGGAGATGGTTCTTAGTCTTCGCACATTGACTAGAAAAAAGAGAGTCACAGCTCTCAGTCCTTCTCGGGTGAAGAAAGCATGCCCCAGGTCTCACCTGCGCCTGCAGTTTCTTCACAGAATCAGAATTCTTCTCTCTGCCATGGCCACAGGTGGACATTTTTTAATGCATCCAGTGCAAAGAGTGACTTCTCGCTTTGTGAGAGAGGTTGAACAAACCCTTTGTTGTATACAGTGACATTCCTCGGCAACAAAGTTAATGCTTCTTTGACAGCTAATGCTTGGAACACTAATGTCCCTTTACACCCAATGTTGTGGCTGCTGCATCAGCTTTTCTTCAAAGGTGAAACGACAATAGAAATGAATATAAAGCATAGGGGAAGGCAGCATAAGTAGAGTTAGCGTCTAGCATCTTTTCTTTTAGGTTTTATGGAGGGTTTGTCACAATGAATTACCTTTATTCCATGATTTGTCCCCAGGCTTTCATCCTGTTGGTTTTTCTCTTGGGGAGAAACAAATCCCAATTGTCTATGCTGTGTGCCTAGCAGTAAGGTAAAAGAATCCATCTGAAGAGTGACATCTTGACACAGACCCAGCCATTCTGAGGAAGGAGAGCGGGACCAAGGCTGGAAGTAGGACGGGAGTTACAGGAACACACACACAGCATCGTCACAGCATCTCTTCTGAGAAGCCTCTTTTATCTGTATTCCTCCTGCCAATCTCCCAATGTGCCCGCCTAAGACTCAATAGGATACATGCATTTGTTACCAACCTAAGCTCGGTGCCAATACCCAAGAGACTGCAGGAAGCAGCCGCAGCACAGGTTGCTTGAGTTTGCACCTGCAAGGACGGCTCGTCTGAGCCGGCTGGGTGGACTTTCCGAGCGTGCTGGTAGAGCAGACGTGGGAAGCAACATCTCCACTCCTTACGTACACTGCACGTCTCTCGAGTGAAAAAACTATTCTCCTTACATCTGTATCCTAAAAACCTGAAAACATCCCCTGAAAAATCAACTCAATAAATGTTTTGTGATAGTGTTATGATGTGCTTTCTGCCAGTTTCGTGATAAACATCTTGGAGATAATGATGTTGATATAGATGGTAATGATTCTGGGGAAGGCACCAAAGTCCGAGAAGGGAAAAGAGAAGAAGATCCTGCCCCACGGGGATGTCTACTCTCGGCTAGGGCTCTAAATAAAGGAGGCATTTGGGGTAAAAAAATCTTTTGTGGATAAAAGAGGAAAGACACTGGAATTTATGCATATGCCTCTGTAAATGGGTAAAAGGGTGAGCAACATTCGATTAAAACAAGGAGGGTTTAATGATTTTAAGCACTAGCACATTTAATCCACCAAATCACCCAGGGGCCTAGGTATTTTACCCCAACTTTTCAACTGCGATCTAGGGATGCTGGGCTTTCTTGGGGTCATTCAACAAGGAAGGGCTGGAGTTTGCAGCCAGGGCCTCTGTCACCATCCCAGAGCTCACTCCACAGCTCCACAGTTGCTGGCACTCGCCCTTATAAAATACAGTCGGCAGTTCATTCTGATGGAGAATGAATCCAAGCAATATTTACTTGAGACAGAAATCCAGATCCTTCCAAACAGCGATATCTTCGTCAGGCAGTTGTTTGCACAGACAAATCTGAGCACATGCTTTCCCGGTGCTTCCCTGCCGTTAGCTAATGCTGTCCTTCCACAAGGGACACGACTCCGGCTTTCTCTGCTCCCAAGCCCTAGAGAAGTCACTCAACCATAGCGCTGGAGGGGACCTCCTGCCTCTGGGAAATGCTGCTCTTCCACCAAACCAGAAAGATCGTTGTCTGCCTGTTTTCTGGACAGTCAGATAAGGAAATAATTCCCTTGAAGATTCACCCTGGTCAGTCAGGAAGCTTTTTCCCCAAATGGCAACAGCGGTAAAAAATAGAAAGGATAATTATTAACCTTAACATAGGGATTGCAGATGGCAATCTGGCCTTTCATCTCAACTAAAGGGAAATGGCAGAGACAAAATTCAAGAGATGAAAAATAGAAGCGGTGCTGCCTGGGGTGCTTCAGCTTAGCGCTTTGGTGGCGTCAGAGCTGGATCTCTGTCCAGCAAAACTGAGGTCTCTTCTCGGAAGGTTTCCCTGGCAGGATGTTGAGTGCTTCACCCTGATCCCTTGGGCACATGCATGGCAAACGCATGTTATTACACAAGAATAAGACTAATAAAATTGCTTCCAGTATTTTTTGGATGGAGATTGTGGGAGGCCATTGAAAAACAGAAGCCAGATTTCACACATATTTAATTAAAAAATACTGTTTAAATAGTATTAAGCTTTTTCCACACATCCATACTGACTTAAAAGTCATAATGTAATGATTCAAAGCACTTTTTTAAACTTAGTGATTCTAAATACATGATTATTAAAGGAAATGTATTATGCATCAACCCTTTACATTTTTTCTAACTTTCTCGGATTCTAACAGCCGAAAAATATTTAGTGGACAGAACCTTTCCCCAATCATCAGCTCTTTCATGTCAGCCATGGGCTGTCTGCCACTTGTTCCCATGACAACCAACTAGACCGACCTATTCTGATTCTTTGAGGATTCTTGAATACTAACTGAATTTTCCCTACTTTGCTAGAAATCTTTTGAGGTAATAGTTGAGGCTTTGAAATCAAATAGGGCCAAGGTCAAACTATTTACTCACTGTATGTACTTAAGCAAGTTACTTTAACTCCCTGATCCTCAATTTTCTCAGCCATTAAATAGGGATAATAATCTATTAATACTTTGTGAAACTGTCATGAGAAATTCATCAGCTAATATATGCAACATAGCAGGTGTTCAATAAATAGTAGTTGGTTTTTATCACTGTTGTTATTATTCTTTTCCTCTTTTCATTGATTTTTTCCTGCCAGAAAATAGATTCTTGCTCATAGTCCTCATATTTTATCCATTAAAATTCCATCTGTTATGTGGTATTTCCTTTTTCAAATACGTGCTCTCCATAATCTCCAATCCTGCACCTCGTAGCACTTGTCACCTTGCATAGCACTTGGCGCTTAGCACATTGTGCTGTAGTTTCTTTTTGCCCAAATCCCATCATCCTATTTAGAATGATAGTCTCTGGAGGGCAGGAAGCAAAATGTTTTTTCCTGTAACTTACTTCTTGAATGTCTGTTGAATGAATATCCAAAGATGAGCGCCCTATTTTGTTTTGCATTATTTGTTCAATAAAAACAGAAATTATTTTTCATTTTAGTATTTTTTTAATTTTAGAATTTAGATATTTCAATTTAGTAACTGTTTCTTCCTGAAGTTACAACATAAGAGTTGAAGTCAAGATGTAAAAACATATTGCTGAAAAGTCTCATTCTTTTGCTCTGATGGGGACTGCAGCCATTTATCTCTGAATCCCTGCAAGTAGACATCATTCCTTCCAGAGCCAGGTGGGAAGGCTTCCAGAACAACTAGCAACACAACTGCAAAAACTGCAGCCCTGCTCCTTTTCTGCTTCAGTTTTCTCACCTGTAAAATAGGTGGGGGGATATGATCAAATGATCTGTAAGAGACTTTCCTTTTCTAAAAGTGCAGGTTTTATCACTTTTAAAATGAGAGCATTAAACTTGATAATCTTAAGTTTTCCTTTCTGTGGTGTGAGTCCTTTTACCTTTTCTTTCCTAGTCTACACAGAGTCCCAATAAGAAAAATAAAAATTAATTTCTCAGGCATTGCATCCACTATTCAAAAATTTCCCAGCTGCTTCTGAGAGTCTCTTTAGTGCCAGGATGGGGAACCTGCGGCCATAAGGCCACATGTGGCCTTCTAGATCCTTCAGTGTGGCCTTTGTTCTGTAAAATTTGGATTCAGTCCAAAGACCTCACTTAAGGATCTAGAAGGCCACATGTGTCCTTACGGCTGCAGGTTCCTCACCCCTGCCCTAAGTTTTCTCAAACACATTCTTAAATAACTTGCTCTCAACTCCCTAAGGATTCCATCACTGTTTTTCTTTGTTCTAGCCATGCCTTCAGTTGCTTCTACTTCACGTAAAGCTGTCTGTGCTGCTGGGGCCTCACTGTTTCAGGAACAGGGTGCTTTGCCTTGGCTTTCTCATCCTGACAATGAACCACATTCCTATATCCTCCACTGCTCTCATGCAGGACTGGGGTAGGGGGGACCTGAATCTTAGAATAAACATATCTTAGACCACAAGAAGGATTCCCATTGTGTAATGATAATTTAGATATACTGTAAGATGTTTGATCATTAATAATAATGCTAATATAAGGGTTTATCAAATGTAATTCTTATTTAGGAATCCCCAAATACAACCAGGATTGAAGTGAATTGGTCAGTCACTGCAAGTAGAATGGTCTAAATCATTTCATGAAGTGACCAACACTTAATGGATTATTGGAAGGATGACATCAGCTTGGCTGGGCCACCTCATATACTGCATTAACAGTAGCTAGGAGATGACCTACCAGTACTGAGATGAACTTGAGACCTATGAACTTGAGGAAGGACGTGCAGAGACAGAGCATCTGCTTTTCCTCATTGATTTACACAAATCATGTGTGAGATACATCTTCCAACCTGCTCAAACTCTTTGCCCAGCTGCATACTCCACATTGACAATTCAGATGAAGGTCAAAGACCTAAAAATTAAGCCAGGTTACTGGAAATTGGAGCATTCATGAAAGGAGCAAAAAATTTACTAAAAATGCATTTGATCCTGCATGGAATCCCTCTTTGGGGAATTCTTTGAATTGTCTCTTTTTCTTATAATAGGAAGATGGTGTTGTCAGCTGCTTAGGGAAAGAAGCCCTCTCAGCTGCTGAGTGATAAGACCCTGTGAGTGAAATGTCAAGAAGAAGCTGAAGGTGGGGAAACTGTCAGTTACCCCCCTCTCCAACCTCTTGTCTGGGTAGCAGAGTCCTCAGAGACAATGCACAGTGCAACTTATCTCCTCCATAGGAAGCTAAATAAAAGTTTAGACCAAAACCCATGCTAGTAATAGAGTGCTAATTTTCCTGGTGGGTCCCATCTGTTTGCCTCCCTGAGAACCTGCAAAGACGGTAGGCGGTACAATGTGCCTGTCTCTGGGCTCAGCACTAGAAATATGGGGAAATGTTGAGGGAGTTGCTGAGAGTTACCATGACTTGGCCACAGTTCCAAAAAGGCTGGACTCCATTTAGGACCACCATATACAAGCTGCTCAAGTGTGGGTGCTCCCCACCTTCTGGAATGTGACTCTTATCCTGTGAACTGGAGCAGGACAAAGAAATATAGGCATGCCTATGTTCATTGCGTCATGGTTCACAAGAGCCAACACATGGAAGCAACCCAAGTATCCATCAATGGATGAATGGATAAAGAACATGTGGTGTATATATACATACAATGGAATACTATTCAGCCATAAAGAGAAGGAAATCCTTAATTTTCAGCAACATGGATGAACCTGGAGGACATTATGTTAAATGAAATAAGCCAAGCACACAAAGACAAATATTGCATGATCTCCCTCCTATGTGGAATCCAAGAAAGCTGATCTCATAGAAGTAGAGAGTAGAATAGTAGTTACTAGAAGCTTGGGAAGAGAGGAGGAAAGTGACATGGGGAGAGACTGGTTAACAGGTCCAGAGTCACAGAGAGGAGGGATAAATTCTGGTATGCTGTTGCACTGAAGGGTGGTTATAGTTGACAATAGTGTATGGTCTATTTCAAAATAGCTAGAAGAAAGGATTTTGAATGTTCTCACCGCAAAAATCAATGAATGTTTGAGATGATGTAAATGCTAAATACCCTGACTTGATCCTTACATATTTATATAAATATATATATATTTGTGTATTGAAACATCTGACTGTACCCTACAAATATGTACAATTATTGTCAGTTAAAAAAACAATAAAGTAAATTTTAAAAGAGAAAGCTACAGCAACTTACTCTCTGTGTGATGTGCTTGCTGCATTGAGAAGACAGAAAAAAGAGATTTCAGTCAACTGAAGAATATTCCTAGTTTGTAAAAGAGGCCATTTTTTAAAAGAAATTGTTTTACTAAGACAGTGGATTCCTGTCTTCTCTCCACCCACTATTCTTCCATGAATGCATAAGATGCTTTGGTGGGGGATGACAGTCTGGCTATCAGAGCACTGTATATTTATGTTCTTGCATGAAGACAGACTGTCCAGCTAGCAAGGCAGGCTGTTAAACTGTAAGAGAGACTTAAAATAACACAGAGAGAGCTTATAACAAGCAAGATGTAGCGTTGAGTGATAGTCAGCATTTCTGAGAAATTCCAGGGAGAGAAACACTTGGCAATGAGTTGGGAAAATAACCCACTGGTAAAGAGTGTTTCTATCCCTCGCCCATAGCCTACCCCAATCCTCCTTCTGTGAGCACTTCCTGCTGTGCCCATCTTCCCACCTGAGGAGGAAACATTGAATTAAGTACCACCGCCTTTCTTTGAGCATCCAAGGTGGTAGAAGTGCTAATAAATGCCGTCCTTGTTACTTTGAATCATTTCCCCGGGGCATTTGTCATTTGTGCACTGAGACATTCTGACAGCCACTTGGCACTTGAATTTTGTCATGTTGTAATGAAGTACATTTCCATTGCATTCAATATATTCAATATTTTTTCACTCCAATTACATGCAGTGAATCAAACCCTTGCTATAGTGAAATTTGTTTGAAGCCCTCCCCAGAGCCAAGATCGCTGGAGAACCCTGCTCTGATGACTGCCAGTGGGTCTCTGCAGTGCCTTCCTCTCAAGTTGGAGAGCAGCTAATTTGATTTGTTCTCTTATTTGAGAGGGAACCAGATCATTTGCATTGTAAATAAAACCATCTCTTGTCTTTATTTCCATCATCTCTGATTGCTTTTGGCTGCTTAACTTGGATAACTTAATCATGGGCCATATGAAAGGGAGCAGAGGAAGATTTTAAATAAGTTTTAGGAGTAAGCACAAAGCAAATCCGTGGCAGTAACAGATGACTAGAGCATCTCTGATATCAGACTTCATGAGCATCATATGGCACTTGAGTTATCATCTCTGCTTCTAGAGGTCATAGGAAAACTGGAATAGCAGCCTCTCAAAGTATGTCCTCTATGTTAAATTTGAGGTTGCAGCTACATGTCAAGCAGCATTTCAGGGAGACTCTGGTGTTGTACCAGTGGGGGAAGAAAGAGCGCACCCTCTGCAGCTGGGACCTGCAGCAAGGGCTGCCCCTGCCCCACTCAGCCTGGAACCCAAGTGAAAGCAGAGCAACGCTGCATAAAATTGCTTTTCTGTGATGATCGCCATGGGATAGAGAATGGAAGAAATAGTTTTAATAAGTATTTGCCTTTTTACTACAATTTCACAATTTTGAGATGGCAGCCGTTAGCCAGAATAGTGAAAAGGAAATGAACTTAAAATAATCCCAAAGATCATTTTTAAGCCTCAATTATTTCTGCTGTACTTAGTCATTACTGATGTGATATTCCCAATAATTACAATTGTATCTCCAGATAATGGTACTTGAAGATGGGGCCTTCCAGATTCACAGTAAGTTCTCTGAGGTGCCAAGAAGTTTCTTGCAAAGATTTGAATTCCTTACTTGCATCATGTATGGTCTTGGCAATGGCCTTGAGCAGCAGGTGCTGGGTTTCATGTCCTGTTCAGAGCAGTGTGGAGATTCTTATTCTGCTTACAGATAATATGAAAAATCCCAAGTGCATATCCTTGGGATACACACAATCTAACCCAGCCTCAGCTGACTCCTTGCAAAGAGGCTGATTGCATCTACTCTAGAGAGACTCTCTTTCCTGGAAAGGACAGGCAACCCTGGCACAGCTGGGCTCTTGACAAACCTCAGAGCCATGCCCTCTGGATCCAGTAAGGGACTGTTGGGTCTACCTTTGGCATCTAGTGACCAGCTAAACCCCGCATGCCTCACCTCCCTTGCCCCTTTGGTTCTGACCATCTCTCTTCTTTCAACATCTTACCCTCATGTTGCTCTGAGATGCCTCTTTTCTTACCCAGCCTTCTATAGTTTTCCTTCCTTCCTAACCTTTCCTCAGTGCCTCCTGGAACTCCATATCCAGGGTTAGACAATTCTCCTAATTCCATGATTATTTCTTTCACCTCCCAGCCTTTACTGAGCATTGACACTTCCCTGGGGATTTCACACCCCCAGAAAGCTTCTCCAGGAGGGAGGCCTCATAGTCCTCTGCTCCTCAAGCCATGTATTTTGGAGGCCTAAACAACAAGTTCCTCATTTCCTGCTTGTTCCAGACTCGTGCTTCTCTTCCCTTGTACCAAGTAGCCCTGCTCCTGTGAGGCTCATACCAAGCATTCATATAGCTCTGAAGGCCACCTCCCCTTAAGCCTACAGGCCTGCTGGGATCACTGTCCCATACTAATCTCATTGTAAATATGCTGACTATTGCATAGTCTCAGAGTTCTACCTTTTGTTTAGGAATAAAATTCTTACCTGTTGTCCATAGCAACCTTATTTTTCTGACCCCTCCCCACACATACTACCCATTGACTACTCCCTTGTCTGCACCGTCTGTAGGTGTTGACCCATCCCTTTGCCCTACCCTCTCCTTCCCACAGACCAGTCTAGTTCTTTCCGAGTTGTTAAGTCTCTGTCCGTGTCTTATCTTTCTCATGAAATATCTTCAGGCATACCAGCCCAAAGTGATTTCTCATCTTTCATATCCATAGCATTCATTATCCCTGCTAGGTGTTCAAAATAAAGTGTGTACTAGCTGTGACAACCTCTGATTCTGTGAAACTCTCCACTCACTCCCCTGCCTTTTCAAATCTGCTGCTGTCACTGTTTGGTGCCCCACAGGAGCCCCTCATTTTGCAAGCCCGTCCTCCTCATCCTCACCATGGGATACAAGAGTGAGCCTTAGGAAAGACAGGCAAACACCTTGGACCAAAATGACAGATTTATCATCACCATCACACATAACGACGATTAGAAACAGAAAACTGACACCAGAAGTTATTTTAAATAGTAATTTAAGCACTTCATTTGCACACCTACAAATGTTTGTCACAATTGCAAAATAGACTGCTAGTTTTTTTAAATGCTCTTGTAGTGACAAAAACTTGCCTAAATCATCGAATTTTAGAGATGAAGGACCGTCAATTTCTATGTCCCTTATTTTAAGAAAAAATAATTAATGTGTGTTATTTGATCAGTCAGTATAATTTTAAACCAGCAAAGTTTGCTTTTCACTAATGTTATGTATCCAGCGCAGGTCGGCGGGAGAGCTCTGCTCATCATATGCTCTCAGGACTCAGGTAGATAGAGTCTGTGTCATAACGCACGCTTCTCCTACTGCGGAGGCACAGTTATCAAAGCTCTGGGAAGTCTTTCCCTAGTGACAAAGTTCTGGCCCAGAAATGATACCTGCCGCTTCCCTTCACAGAAGCCAGAACCATTTGTCAGAAACAATCCATGACCCATCCAACCGCAAGGGGTCCAGGAAGTTCAGTCTTCCATGTGCCAGAAAGTGACAAAATGGATAGACAGCACTAGTAACTACCATAACGACAACTAATGTTTGGCTACCTGTGTTATATTTATGTCATTTCATTATAATACGGGAGTAACTGGAAGGATGGAAAATGAGTATGCATTTTGGAGCCAAACAGACTAGGTTCAAAACTCCGTTCTTCCACTTCTTAGCTGAGCCTGTGTGGCCTTGGGCAACATATTTGACCTCTCTGAGCCTCAATTTTATTAACTGCTAAATGGATATTTAACACAGCTACCGGAAGTATTGAAAGAGATACAATGGGGAAAAAGAAACAAAACCTACAACAATTTCTAGCAAGTAATATGTACTTAGTATATATTAGTTTCCATTTTCTTTCCCCTATACCCCCCATATTAATACTTTATTTTCCTTCTTTTTGTCCTTCCTTATTTCCCTTTTGATTGTAAATTTGTTCTTGTTTGGGGGTTGAAAGATTAAACTTAATTTTCCTCACCAACAGACAAGCATGTTAACTTCAATGCTATAATGACACTGTGCTTTCATTAATATTTCCACCAAATTTATTATCTCTAGGGCTGTACTGCTATGGAATTTTCTTTTTGATCTGATCTAGCTGTTAGATAATTTGTGGATTATCTTTAAATTATTAGCTTTAAATAATTTGTGAATCATTCCTCACCCCAGTCTTGCTTGAATTCTGTTAATTTTTCAAGACCACATTTTATCTCACTACATAGATATCAGGACCACATTGAACCTTTCTATCACTCACAGAGTCAAGCATTTTGCTTTCTGTTATCCACACAAAATCAGGTGTAAAGTAGTTAATTGGGTGTATTTGGTTCCTAGGGCTGTTTTAGCAACATGCCACCAACTGAGTGGCTTAAGCAGCTGAAATTTATTATCTCACTGGAAATTCAAGATCCAAGTGTCAGCAGGGCTGGTTCCTCCTGAGGGCTGTGTGGGAGAATCCCCCCACAACTCTCGCCTAGCTCCAGGTGGTTTGCTGGCGGTCTTTGACGATCCTTGGCCTGTGGAAGCCTATCCCTGGTCTCTGCCTTCATCTTCACAAGGTGTTCGGATCTGTGGCCAAATTTCCCCTTGTTACAAGCATATCTCATACTAGATCAGGGCCCAGTCTACTGACCTCATCTTAATGAATTCCCTCTGCAGACGCACTATCTCCAAATACTCACGTTCTGAGGCATTGCAGGGTAGAACTCCAATGTGTGAATTTGGGGAGCACACATTTCAGGCCATAACACATGGGTTACGATAATCAGGATGAATATTTGATTATCTTACAGAGAAAGGAGTATGACCTCAATGTTTCTGCCATGTCAAAGTATAATTTTCAAAATGTCAAGAACTTGATACTTCTATAAACATAGAGTGACCATGTACCCAAAGATTGATCTACCTAATTCATCAGAAAACTAATAAGGTGATAAAAACTTATTCCAAGAGCATTGAAGGAATAGAAGTTTATGTGTTCCTCAGAAAATATATGCTGAAATAAATTTGCTAAGTTAGAGACTAACCTGCTAAATGGCCTACAGATAATAAACCCACAACCTTTGGGGGTCATCTTTTCTACCAGTCATAAATTATCTGCAGATCAAACAAAGACATATACCCCTATATAATTAAATGTCTCTTGGGCGGAGCAGTAGGATATTGAAAAGCCATCCTTCTCCCTTATTCCCATGAGTCAGATATATTTTCTTGGTAGCCCCCAAAATAATCTCCAAAGATTATTTCTAATCACAAAAAGGCTGGTTTCATAATGCTTTAGCCTGATTAATTTATATAGGTGAAGCAAGAGGTGTTATTTAACTGTTCAAACTTCTTTATGATCATCAAATCTAGTGCTAGTTACTAAAGTCACAGAATTAACCTTTGGAAATTTTATGAAGAATCCTGGACTCTTAATAGACTTTGAAGAGCCTCTATTTGTTCTTCTATCTGGAAGTTAGAAAACCAAGCCCAAGAAACTCTCTCCCTGAGGTATCTGTAATGTGGATAAACTTCTCTCTTGGAGGTCATCAATATCTGCTAACACAGATACTATACCCTGACCCACCAAGAAATGACCTTTCTTACTACCTGTAATGCCAGGACTCAGAAAGCCCAGAACAGGTATCAGACCAGTTTCCTGGGATGGCTTTATAGCCATTGATTCGACATATGAATTAGCACTCCTGTTCCTTAGTTATGATCTTATTATAAGTATATTAAATAAGATAAATTCTCAAACATGACACTCCAAGTAAATCTTTGGTTATATAATAAATTTGTCCAATTATATCCTGATAAAAAGGAGGTCAGATTCTTATTAAACCTATGCAAATAACTATATTGCCATGAAAAGTAAAAAGACATAGTAAAAATATTTGTGTCTGTATTCTGAGAGATCGAGAAGGAAATGATAACATTTAAAGAACACTTCATTTCAATCTACAAACGTATTTTGCACTAGGTTGAGGGCAAGAGATAAATTCAGACAAAGGACAAAGAGCTTTCTTGAATATTCAGTAAGATATAGAACATTAAAAACAATATAAAAATATTTCAAAACAAATAACCATAATTCTATTCACCTCCCTATAAATTCTAGTTAATCAATTTTCTTTTTATTTTCTTTTTTTTTTGTTTCTGCTGGATCTCAGTACAGCAATTTCCTTCATGAAATCATCTCATTCCAGATTGAGATGAGTTCTAGAAATCCTCAGTTGGTCACTAAATACAGTTAGCATTTTCAAAATCATATCAGTTTGACTATAGTATAAAATATCAATAGTTAAGTATATCGGTGTGTTAGGGCTGCCATAACAAAGTACTGTAGAGTAGTGGCTTATACAACTTCAATTTATTTCCTCACAGTTCTACAGGCTGGAAGTCCAAGATCAAAGTGTTGGCAAGGTTGGTTTCATTCTGAGGCCTCTCTCCTTGGCTTATAGATGGCCACCTTGTCCCTTTGTCATCACATTGCCTTTCCAATGTATCTGTGTCCTGACTGCCTCTTTTTGTAAGGACAATAACAATATTTGTTTAGAGCCCATGATATGACCTCATTTTACCCTAATTATCTCCTTAAAGACTCTGTCTCCAAATAGGCACATTCTGAGACACCATTAGGACTTCAACATACGAATTTTGGGGGACACAATTTAGCCCATAATATTAAGTATAACTGGTTTAGTCTTTTCTAAGACGTTTTCAAGCTTTCCTTTGTTGACAAGCACATTTATGACTTCAGGCAATTGCGAGTGGAAAGTAGAAACAACTTGCCAATGTTAAGGCTGAATGGTTGTTAATTTGTTATAGTAATCAATAACATCATAATGGAGAAGAGAAAAGTTCTCTATTGAAGTACATAAAATACATAACCCTTTTGTAAGGATTAGATCAATGTTTCGACTCAGGGGAAGAACATATTATGGACCAACAAATTCCCAAGGCCTTCCAATGCATCTTGTAAAGTGTATAATCTATACAACATATTTGTATTAATAACTTTTCTCTGCACAAAATTAACCTAGAAAAAGCTGAGCTGCTTCTTTCACTTAACAACTTACTCATAAAACTCCTATAACAATGTTGAGCGAATTAGGAACAATGGAATATACCCCAAAGCTTGATCATTTTTATTATTCCTCTTTCTGTAAGGCAGAAGACAAAATCTTTATGATTTTCTAATATCCATCTAGGAAACCTAAAAGACAGTTTTAGGAGTAAAAGACATCTTGAATTTTCTTTAAAATTGAAGACTTAATCTTGTGAAGAGAAAATGAAAGGTGACGTTAGGGGAAAGATCATCATTTGATTTAAGGTTGGAACATAGGTGCGTGAGAATAACGAATGATTGAGCTGATACTGCTTGAGTTTAGCCACATGTTAATTAAAGTGACACTAACTATATTATTGTAAAATAAATGTGAAGAAAATACAGTTGAAAGAAAGCATAACAGTTTAGAAGTGAGAAATTTTTGTTATTTAGACAAAACAAAGCACAGAAAGTTATTTTGCTGACATATAAAATCCTGCTTTCTGGGAAGATTACCCAATGAGTATAGAATATTCTTTTATTAGTTCTTATGAAGGACATACTAGTTATTCAATACCTAATTTGTCACTTGAAACTCTACTCTTGTTTTAACAAAATATTTTTATAAATAAACTCATCAAAGCCAAACTCCTGAGAGCCAAACTCTTTCTCTTTTTACCATGATGGAGTAGCTGGAGTAACAGAGATAGGATTTACCTTAAACAACTAGAATACTGGACAAAATATATGAATCAATAATTTTTCAGACATAGGACAATAACAAGCACAAGACTATTTCCCTGAGAGAAGGAAAACAAATGGGGTGAGCTCCATGATCATCCCAGCTTATTGCTTAGAGACAGTTGAATTTGCAATTCAAATATTTCAACAGAGAAATTTTCACTGGTGACAAGATATTTTTGTTAGTGAATTTTTTCCAAAACTTTAAAAAAGAAATAATATCAATTCTACACAAATAATGTTAGAAAATTGAAGAAGACACTTCCCAACTCATTTTATGAAGCCAATCTTAACTTAATAAGCAACTTAATAAGAAAACCAGAAAAGACATTATAAGAACAGAAAACTACAAATCAATATATTAATACTTCATGAACATAGAAAAATCCTTAAGAAAATTTTACCAAATTGAATCAAGCAATTTATAGAAAGGGTACTATCATGATCAAATGATGTTTATCGTAGGGATGCAATCTAAATTAGCATTAGAAAATCAATCAATGGATTTCTTCATATTAACAAACTAAAAGAGAAAATAAAAACATATGATCTTCTCAACAGATATAAACTCTGAGTGATGAAGAAAGAGAATTTACTCAACCTGATAAAGGACATCTACTAGGAACTTACAATAACATCATACCATACTTAATCATGAAATAGTGAATGTATTCCTCCTAAGAAAGGACATCTTGGTCAAGGATATCTGTTCTCACCACCTCCATTCAACACTATATTAGATATCTTAGACAATGCAATAAGGCAAGAAAAATAAGGGATACAAATAGGCAAAATAAATCATACAAATGTTTTAATCGTGGATGACATACTTGCCATGCCATTGTATAAAATCCTAAGTAATTCACAAAAAGATTTAAACTTACAAGGGAGTTAAATGGAGGGTGGGGGGATATAAGATACATTATCAATATACAAAAATCATTTGCATTTCTTTATTCTAGCCATAAACAATTAGAAATTGAAATTAGCAATATCATTTATAACATTAAAATATATGAAATATTTAGAGATAAATTTGACAAAATTGTGCAAGATCTATATACTAAAAACTATGAAACATTGCAGAGAGAAACTTTTTTATTTCAAAATATTAACAGTCTACAAATGTTCTGGGTTACATGGATCACTTCTGTAATGCTTGATTCCCAGTTATAGGTGTGCCCATCACCCAAATAGCATTCATAGTAGCCATTAGGTAGGTTTTTTTTCTTCTCCCCATCTGCCCCCTCCCCCCTGGTTGATTTCCATTGAGTTTTACTTATGCAGAGAGAAATTTTAAAAAAACAAAATAAATAAAGATATATAAACCAATCATAACAGAGCTCTTTTCGTTTTAGAGGCTTTATCATCTAATTTTTTTAATACCTTCGAGAAGTAGAAAATACTTCAAACTTACACAGTGAGAGATAAAGATTTTTCTCAGTAACAGCCATGTGAGCACAAAGAGAAATTGCAATGTCAGTTCTACAACATTATCCATGGGTCAAAATTAAACACAGAACACAAAGTCTGACCAGTCCAGATCTCAAAAGACTGTTCTCCCTTGGAGAGGGCATAAAACATTTTCAAAGTTGATTTAAGTTAATTTAAAGCATATAAACAGAAGGACTAACGGCTTCAGTTTTTATGTTGTACCTTAATCAAAGATAGGTCTCTGCTGCCCACCTGAGAGAGATCATTAAATTATCAGACTATAAAACAAGATCCCCAGTTATCATTGTCCCCAAGAGGGAATAATTTATCAGCTGTGCACAAACTATATTCCTATATACAGGTGCTTCCTGACTATTCAAAAATGAGTCCAACCCAGTGGTCTGATAACCATTAATAGTGGGAAGAAGCTTAGAAAGACACGATGCTCAAGCAACAAATTTTTATACAAGTTATTCTATGCAGTTACAAGCAAGCTGGTGATCTGGTAACTATTAATCCCTAGTTTCAATTTTAGAAAGGAATACAGCCCTAGCACTGATACAGACAGACACTGACGGACCAACAGACTTAGCCATGAACCAGAAAGAACACAAAAATAGAAAAAGGAAACAAACAAACAAAAAGATTCAACAAAGGAAAGGTTCTAGCATCACTTGGAATTCACTCTGGGGTCCAGAAAAAATGTGCCTCATCTTAAACAGTCCAAGAAGTGCACTTTTCAGGCAACACAGTTTAACTGGCCCTGGTAAGAATGAGTCCATTAGGACTGCGGTCCCCAACTCCCGGGCAGGCGGAGGCCGGTGGCCTGCCAGGAACTCGGCCCCACAGGAGGAGGCCAGCGAGCCATGGGCAAGCGAAGCCCCATGTGCATCCACACCCCTTCCCCATCGCTTGCATCACCGCTGGAGCCCCCGCACCCTATCAGATTAGCGGGGCATCAGTCCCTCATAGGAGCAGGAACTCTGCTGCAAACCGTGCATGGGAGCAATCCAGGTTACCACGTTCCCCATGAAAATCCAATGCCTGATGATCTGAGGTGGAGCCGACCTGGCAACGCCCCCATCCCCATCCGTGGAAAAACCGTCTTTCAGGAAACCGGTCCCTGGTGTCAAAAAGGTTGGGTACTGCTGCATTAGGACATCTTAGTAGAATGACCTCAAAAATTGTTACATAATAATTGCATAATTTTCAAAAAGTTAAAAACATGATTGTGTTAGTCCATTTGGGTTGCCATGACAAAATACATAAACTGGGTGGCTTTATAAACAACAAACATTTATTTCTCACAGTCATGGAGGCTGAGAAGTCTAAGACCAAAGTGCTGAGAGATTAACTATCTGGCAAGGGCACACTTCCTCAAAGAGATGCCGCCTTCTTGTGTCCTCACATAGTGGAAGGGGCAAGGGTATCTCTGGAGACTCTTTTATAAGGGCACTGATCCCATTCATGATGACTCTGCCTTCATGAACTAATCCACCTCCCAAAGGCCACACCAATGTAATCACATTGGGGGCCAGGATTTCAACATAGAAATTTGGGGTCACACAAACATTCAAACCATAAGCAAAGATTCACGCAAATATAGAATTAACATGTCAAAGATTTATTTAACTCATTAGAGAAGGAACTAGTCAGATTCAGTTAAAACAGTTTCTAAGAGCATCTCAGGAACATAGCCTCTTCAAAACAGCACACTGAAATAAGTATGCTAAGTTAGAAGAAAATGTAAAAACGGTAATGTCCAATGGGCACTAAAACTGGTAACTTTGGAGTTCTTTTCCTCTTAATCTCTTCCAGACAAAAATAAATAAGCTAACACTTCCTTCACAGAATATGGGGCCTTAATCAAAGTAAAGAGAAAGTCAAACAAACATACATATTTCTCTAGAGAACTAAGCAACTTTTGGATGGGCCCATTAGAAAGTCCTCTAAATGACAGCCTTCCTTGCCTCTAATTTTCATATATTTGACATATTTTCCATAACAGCCCCAAAAGAAGCATTTTTTTTAGCATAAACCTCAATCAGGAAGTGATTCTTTCCACCAAAATAGCAGAATTTCCCCTACCTCTGACTGCTGCATTATAAATCAGAATATGTAACACCAACATGCAAATGAAAAGAATATCTCGAGATGCAAGCCCATGCAAACTGAAAAAGAATCCACTTTCCATATCCATGGCAGGGGTTAGGTGTGTCCTGCAGTGTACTATTGAGCACAAATCCAGGGTTCTCATTAATATGGAACCATTTGTGGTGAAATTTGAGAAATTATAGAGCACAGAATGAGGGGGATTTGATGCCATTTGTAAAAACTCTTCAGTCTTTGGATAGAATCTCTATGAGCTAAAAAGAGGATGTCAAAGAAACACAAGATATGTGGATTTCAGAAAATAGATTCATTTTAACAGGAAGGTACCAAAATAGAAGGAATGTACGTACGCAGGAAGACCCACCATCACCAAAGAAATAGAGATTTGCCCTGTCTCTTTCAGCTTTCATGGACAAAATCTAAGAATTCTTCCAAAAGTGTATCTTGTACACCTCCGCGTGCAAGCACTGTGTGAGGTGACGAGGGGCATTAAAAGCAGAATGAGACAAAGGAGGGTTGAGTTCTAACTTAGTTCCATCCATAGCCAGCTATACGACATTAGAAAATCTAGACGTTTCCAGAATTCAGTTTTCTAAAGAACAAAAATCCCTCAGGCTTCTTCAAATTGTATAAGACTATAAATCTGTAAGTTTATAAATCCTGTCCTTAAAGAATTTGGTAAAGTTTTTTGAAGACTTTTAAAGATGTTTAGAGTAGGATGGGGGTAGGAGGGAGTTCCCAATACAGATTTTTTTTTATTCTGAATTTTTCAAATGTTATTTTTTTTATTTATAGCAAGGGATCATTTGCTCAAAGGCACTATTAACTAGAAGCATAGAGACATAATGGAAATGTGTCATGATGTTTTGATGGGATCAGTTGGGAACTACCAGGCCTCCTACTTAGCAGATCTTCCCATCCTGACATGTGGACTTCTGTGGTCCCTAAGCAACTCCACAAAACACTCAGGGCTCCCTGGAGCACGTTGAATAGTCATTTATGAAGTCCAACCTGTTTCTTTTGAGGATAATAAATAGCCAAAGAGAAGTTAAGTTTCCTTAACCAGAAAACATTCTTCTTCAAGTTCACAGAGATCAAGGACAGAATGAGGACCAGGTCACTTCTCCAAATAAGTCTTTTCTCCAGACATTCAATGTCATCTCCCTAAAATTCTAGTCATTTATCTGTATACCAGCAACTCATTTGCCCACTTTTCACAATCACTCCTCAAAATGCAAAAGGGACTAATATTGGCTTTCAATCTATTAAAGGTTGTTATTTTTATAATCTTGCAAAGGGACCATTCAACACCAAGACCAATCTATCTGAACATTTTCGTATGAGTTATCTGGTAAATGGAAAGACCAAGGGAGAGATGTCTTGGGGCTGATAACACAGCATGCTTGGTGACACTTGCCTCCTAGAAACTTTTCATAGAAGTTTTATTTTTGTTCATGAACATAGTAATGGAGAGTTCTTTAGTTTTTTTCCAGAGCTTTCAAAAGTCATTTTTAAATGTTTCCGTTTCTCTCTCACTTCCTGTTCCTAGATCAGGTTATATATTTCCTGCTGTGATGCTATGTTTCCCAGTGAGGGAGATTCTTATTGTTCTTCTAGTGTTTGTCAATGCAATGAACTGTTTTATGACTTATACCCAAATAATGGAGCTTTTGTGGAGAAAGGCAGGGGGGGCAGGAAGGAAAGGAGAGGAGAAGGGGGTGTAGGGTAAAGTGATAAACTCCAACATATTGGGATTGCCTTTTAAAATCCTACACAGATTTTTCCCCCATTCAGATAACTTGCTGACCTTATCCTATGCTACATCTGATTGCAATTACTTCAGTTTGTTAGGCTGACCAATTTTAGAAACTTGGACAATGTACTTCGTTGCAATCAGATCTGCATTAAAACCCAGAAATGAAGGATAAATCGGTTATTGCCATTGAAGTTGTTATGGTGTATTTTTTCCAAAAGAAATACACTCATGTCAGCAGGCCTGAACTGTCATTTCTCCAAACTTCTAACAGAACATCTGCAAATAAGTCTGATGTCTTCTATATAATTAATCTGTAATCTCATAAAATTCAGTTACACGCTGTGTCAATGGTTTTTCCTAATTCTTTTCTGCTCCTCTCCTGTGTAAATGTTATTGACAGAACACTTGAATCTACAAAACACAGAGAGAGAAAAAAACAAGGGAAGAGCCAATCTATTGCTCAGCTTTAGAATTTTAACCCTCCTTATTCACTGATAAATATCAATTTATCTGTCTGTCAAGCTGCCATGCCCATGCGTGGAGTGATTTGGCAACTTATTAACACAACGTGATTTGAAAGGTGCAAAAGAAGGCATCTCTGATTTAAACATTCCCTCCACAAATTGCCACATCCTCTGAAATCCCCACCCTCGCCCTCTGGAGTTAGGATCTGAATGCAGAAGGCTCAGTTCAAATGCAGGTGTGTCCCTGGGGAGTAAGGCTGTAATCTAGCATCTGGCTCCATGCATTGTAATTTCTCAAGCAGAGAGCAAAGCCCTGAGGGCATGAGATGGGACTTCAGGAAGGAAAGGAGCAGAGCCTTTTGGGCAGCTAGTCACCCTCCCTTGCAATCATAAAGTAATATATTTTTTGTTGGCAGGAAGGAGCAAGCGTAGGAGAAAGACTTTGGCAGGGCCACCAACAGCTGTGGAATAATGACAGAGTCAACTATTTGCCCAGCACTGCTGGTCTCAAATGTGCTATCTTATCCTACTTCATGCTCAAGACAAATTTGAGAAGTGAGGGCTACAGTACTAGTGGAGAGAAGAAAAAATGAGCCTTCAAGGGCTCTAGTTCACAGAGCTACTTCACGTCAGCACCTGGATTTGGATTCACAAACACCTTCAATTTCACTTCCTCGTAGAAATGTTAATAGGAGGAAGGTAGATGTGTGGGACACGACACATGGCAGGGAGATGGAGGAAGCCAAAAGCCACGGGTGCCTATTTCACAATCCTGCTTCTGGTAATGTCTGGTATGTGAAAGTGAAATGAACCCTAGCTCAGATGAATTCTGAGTGCTACAGAAAAACTGATTTCCCGATGCGTAAACATCCATCTTCCAGTTCGTTTCATGAGGTTTCTCTCCCACCTCTTCCCTGTGCTCGCCTGTGCTCCAATATTCTACTTTGCCCCATCTGTGCATTTGTTCATGCCGTTTCCTCCGCCAGGAAAGTTCTTTGCCTCATCTGTGCTTGTCAAACTCCCATAAAGTGGAGTAACTTCTAGTGCAGGAGTTAGATTATAAAGTCGACACATAGGCATAAATCAATTGGTCAATGTCAACTGTTAAAATCCCTGAAATCACCTTTAAAGTTCAACATCCTTGGATTTGTCATTGCAAAGGTCTGCAGCCCAAGAGAAGGGAGGCTGTGTGGGAAGAGCAGTCGTGCACCCCTTCTCATGCGCCCACTGGGTGCATTTTCATTAAACAGAAGGGTGGATGGAGATGGCTTTGCCATAATTTACTTCCCTGCCTCCGTTGTTTGCATCCCTTAATTGGAAGTAATTAGCATACTTAGTTCAGAGAATCCGATGGAGAAGTAAATGAGTCCACACAAATCACCTAGGATAGTATTTGGCCCTAAGTAAGCTGTCAATAAATATTACCCTCGCGCCTTACCCATCATCATCAATTCATTTATTGACCATGGTTCAGATTTCTACCCTGTTTGCCACCACTCTACTTCACATACCCCAGCCTCCGGGCTCAGCCTGCACCATCTCGGTTTCAAGACTCTGCTCACGTTCCTCTGTCAAGCTGTGTAGCAGACTCTATTAGTTGCTCCTAGTATCTTTTCTCTGCCTCTTTTCAGTGAGTGTTAGCAGAGCCCCAGCCACCCTACTAAAGACTACATTTCCCAGGCTTCCTTGCAGGTAAACATGGCCATGTGACTGCGTGCTGGCCACTGGGGGCTGAGATGAATGGATGTGTGCAATTTTCAGAACAGGCCATTAAATAAAGATGGGATATGCCTTCTACTCTGCTGGCTGGAGTGTGAACATACCGCAAGATGGAAGCCATATGGTGAGGATGACAGATCAAGAAGTCGGAATGAGTCTGGGCCCCCAGTGACTCCCTGTACAGAGCCACCCATGTTTAAACAAACACAGCAGGTTAGCTCTACTTTCTCTTATGAATTATGCTGTTCTACACCTTTGCTCTTTACAGTCTATTACAACCTGTTAATATATGAGCGACAAGGATATCTGCACAGAAGATCGGTTTCTGTTCTCTAAGAACTTACCTTGGGAGATCTTAAACTGGAAAAACAAATGGCAAGTTGGTTTTTCCAGATTCTACTGTAAAGCACTTACCGAGGCCGGCTCCTTCCCTCCTTCTTTGCTTCTCTTTTGGTTTGATAAAAATTGAATTCTCATCATTTACCCCTTTTTCTTGTTAATCAGTACAATTTTTTAAAATTGAGTCATCTTGGCTAAATCATAAATTTTTTAAGATATATTCTTTGTAAAAATTTGCCTTGACTCACTCATGGTTGCTCCAGAGATTTACATGACCAATTCATGTCTGTTTTTCCACAGAATGATGTCCCCTCTTTTCTGAATATCTGTCAGCACACATCTGTGCTTGTGTGTACAAAAATTTCACCTCTTGAGAGGCCCAGATTTGACAGAATCAAGTTTGCCTCATTTTTCAAACAGTGTTAATTCGGTTTAAAAATACTTTTCTCATTATGTTATTGCAAGGGTCTTCTTTTATCCCATTTCATGGCTTTTAGTCTATCCTGGATCTAGCACTTATTTAATTAGAAATTTACTGTTGGAAGGGGGGATCTCAATGACATTCAGCCGCCACTTCCCACCCCCTGTCAAATTTCTTTGGTGCCTTAAAGAGGTGAAGGAAGGTATTGCTTTCTTCAAATAACAAGCGTAAGACAAACTTCAAATAATAGCGTAAGACAAACGCTTTAAATTCAATCCACTTGGAAACTGCCTTCCCCACATCTTTTACCTGTAGGGTGATTTCCTTTTCAGTGGTTTTCACAATGCAAATGAGGCCCAGTTTATTTATATCCAAGTCCAGGGAAATGAATTTATATGTACTCCAGAGGAGAAGTTCCATGGGAACATCCACAGTTCCTCACTTTCAGACTACAGGAACCTCTGCATATATCTCTTTCCCTGAAGATCTTAGGGGTACCCAGTACAGCCAGTTTGCATGAGACAAGCCATTTCTACCCGTTTTTCGTGGCAGACTAACTAGAATCATTGTTACCACTTTAAATCTCTTCACTTGGTTAGTGTGTGGTTAGCAGTGTAACTCAATCAGCCAACATTTACTTACTGATTTTGAATTAGAAGAATGCCTCTTCCCTCTATAAAACATCCAAGAAATGGCATTATTTCCTCCCTTAAGGAGTTGCAAATCTGGTTGCAAAAACTTGTGAGAGTCCCTGGCTTTTCAAGACCTGTTAGAAAGACAACGTTATGAGGGTGTCTCATGAAAGGCCATCCCTGAAAAATGGCCATGCTCTCCTTTGGCCGTTCTAATCTATTATATGTGTCATCAGATTGCCTAAATTCGAGTAGGCCTTTTAATCTTCAGTGAATTAAATTCTTAACAGGGGCTGTGTCTAATAAATCCTTATTGTTCTCAATGCCTAACCTAGTGCCTTACACACAAAATACACTTATGAATGAATGAAAGAGTGAATGAGTTAGAAGCAGAGAGTGGAACCATGGTCATCGGCGACTGGAGTGGGCAAGGAGGAGGAAAAGATGGGCAGAGGTTGGGCAACAGGTACAAAGTTACAATGAGAGGGGATGAATAAGTTCTAGTGTTCTACTGCAGGGAAGAGTGACCATGGTTTACAGTAAAGTGCTGTGTAATACAAAATAGCAAGAAGAGAGGATTTTGAATGTTCCCAACACAAAAAAATCATAAATTCATGAGGTGATCATACCTGTTTTGATCACTATACAACATATATATCAAAATATCAAATTGTACCCCACAAATATATACAATTACAATGTGTCAATTTAAAAAATTTTAAAGATGAATGAGTAAATTTTGATGCAGAGTCAATACAGGTTACAAACCTACAATATAGGTTACAAAACTATAATTCATCTTCAAGTCTACACCCAGGACATTCCAGCACAATAATTTCTATTTATGCCCAAGAGGCACCAAAGACCCCTTGCTTCCATTTATCCATCCAAATCTTCAACAAATATTTTATCGAGAGCTGGGTATCTGTCAGATGTTCTTCTAGGCATTGGGAATATCTGTGGGGAATAAGCCAAAAATTTTCCTTAACAAAGCTTACATTTTAGGGAGAAAGTAACGATGGAAAGAATTTGCCTACAGCAAATGAAGTAGCGATCAGGAGAAGGAAGGAAGATTACAACTGCACCAGCTTGGGCTTATAGGTAAATGGAACTTATTTATTCAAGATTTACAAAATTCAACAATGAAACAGCTTTGGTCTCAAGTGAATAAACCAAAATGCATTAATTACTCCTTGAAAAGTAGAAATGAAAAGTATTTACAATTCTCCTTTACCTAACAGGTACATCCATAAGGGAAATTTTTTAAAAAATAAACTAAAATGAAAGTTAAAAATATGCTCCAGAAAAAAATATCTAAGCCATGTTTGCCTGAAATTTTAGTCTGTGCTTTAAGGCAATGTTTCTCTGACTTATGTACTATCCCTCCTTAATTCCTTCTGTCTCCTTTAAAAATCTATTACCAATGCATTAACTTCTTCACTAAAATTCTCATGAGGGGAAAAACACTGATAGGATGCCAAATTTTTAAAAATTACTATGTCTTATAAAATCTACAGAATAAGATACTGTTAAGGAAAAATACAAAGTGACACATTTAACCCACACGAAAGTTAACATTTCTTAGCTTCCCTTTCCTTCCCCCTAGTGACCAAAACACGAGTGACAGAGATAAACATTAAAGATGGATGAGGTGAACGTTTCTTTCTTTCTAAAATTTAAATCTCTAAATGGCTCTATTTTGAATCACAGTGGTAGGTAAAGATGGAGAAGAGTAGAAATACCTCCTTCACTAAATAGAAAACTCATTTTTAAAGTAGGAAATTTAAAATTACAATGTCACTGTTTATTGTTCATCATAAACTTTATGTCTCTTGCTAAATATTAAATTAGGGTAGATAGAGCTCCCTCCATATATTTGTGACTGCTGAAAATATTTGGCTAAATTCATTTTGGAAACATTTCATTTCCATGACGTAATCTGTGCAAAGACGATGTTGGGAATTTTGCAGGTCTCCTGGGGAAAATAATATACGTGTCAGCCATACTTTATTCATTCCTACACTTTTAACTCTTAATCATTAAATATTTGAAAAGTACTGTTTCTAAATTTCCTTCCAGACCACCTGTCCCACACTGGTTTAGCTATTCTAGTACAGAAGTCCTGGCGCCCAGACAACCAAGGTGCCTTCAGGGAGGGGCAGGAAATGGCCGTCTCTCACAGAAGCAGCTAGAACTAAGCAGACTGTGGGAAGGAGGAAAGGGATAGAAGAGGAAGGAGGGAAAGGGAAAGAGTCTGGCATCTGTGGTAGAGCTGGCCAGATGCTCACAAACTCATTTCTTCCCCTGAGCTCAGGAATAAGCCACACTTGCCACCTGCCTGAGTTCTGGGGGACATAGAACGTGGGAGGAAGTATTGCTCACCACTGCCAGGCCTCCCCCATAAAACACCCTGCACAAACCTGCATGAGCTCTGCCTTTTCTCTTCTAGGACATCCAGCTGCAGAAAGAATCAAGGGCAGCTCTCTTGGGAGGCACCAGCGGATGGTGGAGCCACTGGGTGGAGCGAGTCCAGGCTCCTGAATGACTGAGGGCAACAGAGCACCCATATTGGACCGGTGACCTAAGGAATAAACCTTCTCTGTGTGAAGCTGCTGTGGTTTTAGGTTATTTCTTACGGCAGTTGTCTTTCCTGACTAACACAACAAAGAAAGAATGAATTGATAATGACTAATCCATTTCTTCCTTTAGTCCTGTGAAGCAGATTTTTTTTCTAACAAGCTCAGTTATGTCATCTCTCATGAAAAAAGCAGCAACACCAGAAGCAGCTCCATGTCCCTTGAGCAATGGGTGTGTCCTGTCCCTTTACAGACCATTAAAAACTCAGGGGGAGGGTTTCATTGCTCAACATGGGGCTTGAATATTCTTTGATGGCAAATGATCTCTTTATTCCTTGGGTGGGGAGGGAGGACAAATCCTGGGGCAATAACATTAGATATCGTTGACATGTGAAGCAATTTTGGCAAACCTAGCGAGCCTCTCAGTTGTGATTTATATCTAGTCAGGGAGAAATGACATCTGGGATGTCTGATTTATTCACTAGCAAAATGCTGGCTGAACCTAAAATAAGAAAATAGAGATTTATGTAACAGATTGCAGAGCCTTAATTTAAGAATGGTTAGGGAACCAGCAGACACTCCACAGCTCTGCTCTGCCTGGAATCACATGCTGCAAGTTAATATTACCTTTCTTAAAGTATTAAGTCACATGTTGAGAGTCAGGGCTTTATTTCTCCAAAATTCAACACCTGAATCTTTTCAAGATGACTGTTTCATACCGAAATAATTCCTGGCATTCAGTTCCATGTCGACTGCCATAGAGAAGCAAGCAGCTCTGCAAAATTTAGCAGAGAGCTACAGTCTATTGTAATTTTACTTGCAAGCCCACAAGCTGCTTCATGTTAACCTCCATGCCAAGGGAACACAGAAAATACTGCGACTCAGTGAAGAAGGAATTTTTTCCCCTCTATTAAGAGACCACTTGTCCTCAATGTCATAATTGTTACTTCTTCAAAACCCAACAAAGTTTTTCTGGAATATATTCAATGTTGTAAACACCAAAATGCACTTTCTCTCTGGTCTCAGTGCCCACTCTAGATGAGCTCCTGCTGAGCCACTGATTTCTTCTTGGCTTGGGAACATTGAGTCATGTGACTAAGTCATGTGACACAGTTCCACTCCCTGCTGCTTCCCGCTTTGCATTGGCCTTTGGAAAACTCAGAGGCAACAGGCAATTCCTCCTAGAGAATGCAGAGGACTCCATGGCATGAATGTGATGTGCTAACCTAATTCTGATTCCTCCTTGCATTTCTCTCTTTATTCTAACCTTGTTTCACATATTCTCATCTATGCACTAGTTGATCAAGCAATACATTTATTATCATGTTAGCTGGCTGAAATTCAGAATAAGGTGGGGGGATCCACAGAGAGAGAAAAAATGATTTTACAAAAAGAGGAGAATGATGAAATAGAAGAAGAAAAAGAGGAAGAGAAAGAACAGAGAAGAGGGTTGAGGATTGGGAAGGCCAACAGGACACAGGGAGGGAAGGAGAGAGGGACACAGTCCATACTTCCATCAGTGTTCAGCAGGTGAGAAAGTTGAGTGCCTTACCAAGGGATCACTGAACAGGTTTTTCCTTTAGAGACAACTATAGCTCTTGCTATTATTCCAAAAACGAAAAGGAAAATCTCAGGACCAGCACCCACCCCCCAACTCCTTATACAAAAGGGAAGATCTAGCCTGGAGGCTGGAGTGATACAACACTTCCTTCCAAGTGAATAACTGTTACTGACATTATGCATTAGCAAGATCCCCACAGAAAGGCAAAAGACCTCAGGTCGCTATGGAGGACTGCCCCCACAGGTCTTTCATAAGGGGATTCTTTGCTGACCTCCCATAAACAAGGATGTGCCAAGAGTAGCTTCAGGTCTGCAGTCTAAGTCTAGCTCCTGAAACTAAAGTTTGTTCAATTCCACACTGATAATGTTGATGCCAAGCTTATCTTCCCAGGTGCAGAACAGAGACAGGATGAGATCAATCATTCCTCCACCCACCCCGAGCCATCTGCATAACTGATGCTTCCTTTACTCCCTTTTTCTCTTCAAACATTTACCTTATCTTATGTAAAATGTAGATTTCCTGGGCTTCACAAGAATGTAACCATTTGCCTCATTATTCAACCTCTCTTCCTTTTTCCTTTTATATGCTCACTCCCCTTAAATACTGAGTTCCCAAATCCCTCTTCAGAAAAAGCAGCCACAGTTGCAGCTGTGGCTTCTGGTTTTTGGGGGGCATGTCCTCAAACTTTGGCTTAATAAACCTCCATTGATTGAGATCGTTGCTCCAATCACTTATTTTGGGTTGTCAGTTCCTTTCTTCTTTTGAATTCCCTACACCATAAAGGAATTGCTTTGAAGAATTCCTGCTGCAATGTGAAATTTTTTAAGTTCATTATGCCTTCTTTGATGTAAAGATTTGGAAAGAGTCACTGTTGTAATGACTGGTGATGATATTTTTGTCCCTAGCAAGTCTGACTACCTTGATGAGCCTGCTAAGGCTGCTCAGTTGCCCCCTTTCAATTCTGCTCTATCGGAAACAGGCTATCAAGGGTCTCAGGGAACATGGTTTCAGCTTCTTTACCCCCTTCATTCTGGGCAGCACGGCTCCCAGGACAAATGGTGAAATAAGTACAGTAACTCCTGTCTTCTTCCCCTCTTCATGAATTTAGCCTTTAACGCAGGCAGAGCGTGCCATCTTGCCGACCCTGGACAATTCCCTAGTGTGGCCTTGGGCCCCACCTCTGCCTCTGCATCTAACACAATAAGGCTGGGGAAGAAGACTTGATTCTTTCTCCCACCAAAATTAAGTTCTCCTTTCTTCTCTTTCCTTGGAAAGAGTTTAGTACATGATTTTACCCTCATGTGCTATCAGGTTCCAGTCCCAGTTCTTAAGGCAGGGATGGGAAGAAGATGAAGCTGCAGAGTCTGTCAATATGGACTTTTATAAGAATATAGAAAGCATGGCCTGAAAACCCAGGCAGTTAGCATTGAAGGTGAGCTGTGTGCATTCCCTGCTCATCTCTTAGGATATTTGATCATGACCCTTTCTTGGTTGTAAACTTCTTCCAACAATATCTGTCTACTTATTACCACCACCACATTTTCTTTAGCCAAAGGAATGGATCTATAATGGATACAGAATTTAGTCCATGAAACTAGAGTGTATAAATGTTATATTTATTTCTTTTCTTAATCTTCTCCAAGTTTATGTTTCTCCAAGGTTGTGAGAAATCTAACCACTTTCATTACTTGGGGCTTTATTTCCACCTTCCCAGTCATGCAATATTCCCTGTGATCTTAGGCAGTTTGTCGCTGTTGTGAGAAGGGCCTCTGGTCGTCTGTCCACATGTGGTTATCACTGGTTTGCCTGCTTCCCAAGACCAAGAAGTCCCCTAAGGGAAGGAGTTCCTCAGCTTCCATGCCAAGCTTGAATGCCCAGGGAGTCACCTTTTATGTCCAGCCTACTCCCCTACGCCCCAGAGAAATCCTCCTTCTGAGGCTCTGGGTATAAGTGTGAGATGAGGGGGAGAATCTGGCACTTTCTTGGGCCTCTAGTTTCCTTCTCTCCCTTTCAACCCAGCTAATTTTTTCCTTTGAACTCCAAGCACTACAATTCAACCCACTTCTCTCCCAGGACCATCCAGCGTAATGAGTCTGAGTTCTCACAAATGACCGTTAAGCATCTAAGAAGGAGAATTGTCTCTTTTGCCTGGTAACTCCTGCTTTCCTCCCTGAACCACATGTGCTCTTAAAACAAGGGAACACCGAGCCATGCCCGTGGGAATCAAGTAATAGTCAATTCAATAAACAATCCCGCCACAAACAACCAGAGATAGCCTAAGAGTCACCTTCATCTGAGAAGCTGATGTAGAAGGAAATGTGGGGCAGCGTGGGCACCTGACTGCCCACCGTGTCCTTCCCGTGAGGACACGGCCCCGACCACGTGCACCCAGGCTAGAGGAGAAGGGAACTTCCTTGGGAAAGGGACCCAATTTAATATGAGAAAGAAAAGCTTTTCACTAAGAAAAAGTTGAGCTCAAATACAGACTCTACCATTTAGAATCTGTGTGATGTGTGCAAATTAATCCCTGCTTTGCTTCTTGATGTCATCTCTGTAAAATGGGATAATTACACCTTTTTTTTTTTTTTTTTGCAAAATACCCATGAGGAGCGAATGAATCTCTCTCCCTTCTCTCCTTGACCACTCTCCCAAATGTATCAAATTGCTCTCTAGGATAGGAGGTGGGGATGCACAGGGGAGGGGAAGGACAGAAAACAGCAGAAAGGCCAGCAGAGACATCCCAAAAATCCCAAAAGATTTTCTGCTCCAGTCCAATGTCTTATCATGCTCCACAAGCCAGATCAAGTAGGTAAGAAGATTCATGCTGGGAAGGAAAGTCCACTATTCCTACCTCCCCTGCTCTCTGCATGACCCAGAAAGTGATTCTGTCAAATACAGTATCATGGTTAAACCTCGAAGCCTTGGAGTCATTCAGTCCTTGGTTTGAATCTCAACGTCAACACGGAGAGGCTGAGTGAGCCTACTGTGTGTGAAGCAGGAGTGATCCTACGGATATTGTAAGAAAAACATGAGATGAGGCACAAAATGTTTATCCCAGTACCTCACAATAATAGTGTTACTGCTATCATTTTTATTTTCATTATCGTTAACATCTTCTGTCCACTTGCTATTAAACCTTTCAATAAATACGTCAGTTGAAGAGATTTTTCCTTTGCCTTTTTGTTTAGTTGGTTTTGTTCACAAACAATTTTTTTAGCCTCTTCCTGATGATGTTAGATCATGTGTGAATTCCATTAATCCACTAACTTGGAATCCGAATAATTCTCAGCCGTTCCAAAAGCAGCTTCAAAATACAAGAGTCCGCTAACAACAGAGAACTGCTTCCATGGAGCTGAGAATGAACATCGTGACCCACATTGCAAAGCAAAGTCTGCACAGGATATATGCTTATAAACAGTCTCACCTTCACCCAGGTTACCATCTTTTATTGTGATTATTACTCTCTGTTTTCCTCCTGAATGCTGACAAGTTGCACCAGGTATTTCCTTCTCACTTAGATACCAAAATAAAGTCTATTCCAAACTTCTGGCTCGTGAATTCTTATGCCAGGGTTTTAAAGCCAGCCCCTGAGTCACTCTGCTGAAGGCCAAGCTGAGGTGAGGTGGTTTTCATTTCAGGAACTTGGGTTAGCTTCCTGGAGACCAAACACAGCAGCATCAATAAATAGGGTGGAAAGGAGGCAGTGATAGAAGAGGACTTTAAGCCTCAGTTTGAATATCAGCTAAAAAGCATCCTACAGTCCAACATAGCTATACAATAGGATGCATTTCGGAATAAGGTCTGATTCTACCACAACACAGCCAACATGGACAGAAATAGCACTTCTTAAATCACAGCCTTTTTATGGAAATAGCCCAGACTGTTTCTAATGGGTACTTTTCAGTACCACTTTTTCTTTCCATTCATTCTGTAAATATTTATAAGCGTTTCCTCTGTACCAGATGCTGGAGATACAACCAGAAACAAGATAACTGAAGTTCCCGGACTTCAGGGAGCTTCTATTCTGCTGGGAAAGATAGATTATAAACAAAGAACACCAAGGAACGGTGAACAGACTGTGTGATCCTGGGCAAGTGTCTTCATCTCCCTGTGCCAGCGATTTCTCATCTGCACAAACAGGCTGTTAACAGTCCCTACATGGCTTGGTGGGGAGAGAAATGAATTGCTCTGTGTTTGAGGTTGAGCACAGTGCCCAGCTTGGGGTCACTTGCCTAAGTGTAGGCTGTTCTCCCCCCGCTGGAACCGAAGCTCAGAGAGCAGGGACCTTTGTCTATTTTGTTCATTGTCATCCGAGTGCTTAGGACAATGCCAAAACAAAATACGTGCTCAATAAATATTTGTTGAATGACAAATTTAAAAAGTCATTGATTGTGATTCATGTTTTGAAAGAAATGAACAGGAGTCCTCTGAAAGGGCACTGGGAGAGCCAGGAGCGGCGATGACACAGCCAGTAAGAGTCTCTCTGGGAAGAGCTAGGAGAAGAATATTCAAGAAAGAGGGAACAAGTGCAAATGCACTGTGGCAGGAAAGGCTTGCTGTGTCTAATACTCTAAATGGTAAGCACGTGCATCTTCCTGGTTGGGTTTCCCAGGCTGTATCCTGTGGTTTCACCTTGTCTATCTCCTGCCCTTTTCCTTCCCTCCTTATCATTTAGTCTATTTTCCCCACACAGCAGCACACAGCTTCTCTCAGTTGGCATATCACTTAATATTTCCTTCAAGGCATAGTATCGGAATGTAGGGGGAGCAGGAAGTGGAAGAACACATGTCGCTCAAACATTTCAGCTCTCTGCAGACTCAGAGGAACCTGGTTAGATGCAGTGTGATCACGCTGGACTTCCCAGACATCTCTCCTCATATTTCCTCCCTAGGTCTGTCTCATGCCCCTTCCTGAGGATACATTTGATGATTTGGGATTTCCAAGACTTGTCCTTAAGCATTAAAGTGAAGAGGTTGCATCTCATAAACGCATTCTCCTGTAAGGGATTTCCATCCTATGTGTCCCATCCCTCCAGGGTCAAAACTCTTCTAAAAGGAGCTGCTGATGTGCCTTCAGAAATTCTCGTATTTTCTCAAAAGAGAAAGTGGCATTTGTTTTCTTATAATAAATAAAGCAGACTTCCCTTTGCTTTATGATGAGACACCATGTAGTCTAACAGGATTTGCCTCTGACTACCAAAACAAGAAGAAAGGAACACCCATGATGCCTCCTGAGAGCTAATTAAGTGGGCAAGCACAGCTGTGCCCCTCTAGACAGAGCAGCGTATCAACTCCATGTCACAGTCCCCAAGCTGCCCCATTCCCCCACACTTTCACTGTCAGCCTTCTCAAATTAGTTGCTCCCTGCCATGCTGAGGAAAGACGAGCTGGTGAGGGGATATACATGTTGTTTTCTCGGACAGCCAATGTAAAAGGAGCAAGAGAGCCTCTAAGTAGAGTCTCTGCTGGCTTCTTTGTCATGGTTGTGTAACATCCAGGATACGTTCATCAAATCGAGGAATGCAATTCCATTGCGTGTGGATGAAGATGTTTACACTGCACAACATCTTCCTACTGAAAACCAACATGGATTTCCCCTTTCCTTCTTCCAACACTGGGTGGGCATACTGGTAAACGCACCCAATGGGGGGCTGAGGCCTGGAGCTCCAGTCCAAGGGGTGACATTTTGTTCCTTGAGAAGTCTCCTTGGCTTCAGCATTCTTGTGTAAAACCTAAAAGGCATGGGGCTTGGTGTCTGTTCCAGCTCTCAAACATTCCATGGATCCGTTTAACAAGCGTAAACTTGCGGACGTTCGCCGGGCACACCTAAAGGGGAATTTGCCCTGCTCAGGCTCCAGTTAGTGACGACTGCTGTTCTCTGTCTCACCAGTATCAATTGGACCGACCTACTTCAGACATCTTTCTGTAGCAAGTCCAGATAGGATTATTTTTATTAGATTTTTTAAAGGCGAAAAATACATATATGTACACACACCATGGATAGTCGTGTGTAAGCACCATGTTAATAAACTGTGCATCCCATGTTCATGGCATCAGTTTATCAACACTGCGCTTACACACAAAGATCCAGAGTTAACAACTAACAACAATCAACATACGAATACAACCATAGGGCTGTTTGTTGAATTACTGCCAATCTTTCCAAGGTGTTGATATAAACACTTGGACAGATACCTGTAAGGCAAATATTTCTATCATGGTCCTGTTCTTGTCTTCCATTCATAGGTCTTGTTCAGAACAGCGTAGGAATCTTCCTGCATTCCATACCGGTGTGTATGTGACCTTCTTTATAGACTGATTTGGAGAATTCTTAGTGTCTTCTATGATTTCACAACATTCACACATTAAAGTTCAGAGTCTTCATCAGTTGTCTTTATATAACTCCAGCTATTTCTGTTCCTACTTGTGAATGCACAGACTCATGCAAATGCGAGTCTATGGAAAGCATGGCTAGTCTCCAGGGCCCACTCTACAACGTGGGATTGCTGCCACTTGCCTGCTACAAAATCCCTTCTCTTCTCTGCCCACAGCCATGGAAGAGTTTTTATGGACCTTCCTGCCTCTTGCAGACAACTAAATAGTGCCTAGAGAACACTTCCCCGCTATGTGGAAGCCGTGACCCCAAGGTTACTTCCTGAGTCTCACCTGTCCGTGGTCCCACAAAGACAGCAGCTGTGAGGGAAGCCATGAACTTTCTGGTCACAGGGATTTTCTTCTCTAACTGTTCTTCCCCCACTTACTCTGCGTTACTCTCGGTTGTCAGGGATTTGTCTTCTTTAGCTTAAGCACCCAGTGATTCACCATTTATCGAGAGCTATGGAACAGGAAGTTTAGTAATGCCTCCTTTTAAGAGTTGGCCCAGAATTATGTAAGTGGGTGAAAAGAGTAGTGGAAACAGATGATTTTAATTCATCTCATTTGCTTGTTACCTGCGGTGCAGTTGCATGTGTTTGTGAGTATTGCAGCATTTCTTCCGTTTTTCTTTGACCACATTTTTTGACCCCTTTGACGCACTAGAGATCCTTAAGTTTCCCTTCTCAGACAATTGTATTAATACATAATCTCAGCATTCCAGGATTCCTATCCTGTGCTTTGCACAGGATCAGCAAAAATATATTAATTCTTGTAAAACTGTGAAAGCTACATCTTGTTTCTGTGAAAACTGAGATTCATGCTCAGTATTTCCTTGCAATATATCCCCCTGCCCACTCTCTTCAAAATGTGTCACTGTCACTCATTATTCTTAGCATTTCTGTTACTTTCACTATAAATATTTATTCAGTTTCAACCTTAGCAAGTCATCTATTCGTGGTGCATGTAGATCTACCTAACCTTACCTGAGAGTTTATCACCAAAAAAGAAATTATCTTTGTATCAAATATACCATAAATTTCCAGAAAACATATAGGGTGGCCTCCATCCCCTGTGGTAGACATTTCTCATCTTGGATTGTCCTTCTTGAGATGCGCAAATGAAAAGCTTACCAAAGCGCTAACTAGTCCTTCCTGCTCAGTGCAAGCCTCTGCATGGGGGCTCCCAAGATGACTCCTGACTTCATGGGCCACCTCTCCGCTGCAGTCCGATGGCATTGATGTTCTGTGGCACAGTCGCACTTGGTGGGATCCTGCGTCATACTGACCAGTGTTGCTCCGTGTAGGGTGCTCTCGCCTTGCCAATTACGTTAGCATTTACTTGAAGGCTGTATAATGTTACTAGATCTTGGAGTTTTCCCTGGTCCTCTACCTCCTCCCCTATAAAGAATAAAATGAACCCTCTCCCGTGATCCCTTATCACTCTCTTTTCCCATCTAGAATGACAGTTTCTCCTCTAGAAAAATGAATGTAATTATTTTCTGACATTTCTGGCTGTACCACTAGCTTATAAACTCATCGAAGGTGAGCAAGTATTTTATTCACCTTTCTGTCTTCTATGCCCAATGCAGAACAACCTTTTAATAAGTGTTTGTTCCACGATGAATGGATAAATCGTTAAGTAAATGAATAATTGTCAAGAATTTAAAACTCCCATGTAGTGCTTTTATATAATGTTTTAACAGAGCACTTATTAAATATTAGAGAATCAATAAATACGGCACTTTCCAAATGAGTAAAGCACTCAGTAATGTGCAAGAGGGACTCAGACATTGCTAAGATGCAGATAAAATGTAGCAGTCTGCAGTGAAAATGCGACCTGAAAAATAGTTGCTAGTTTATATGTAACACACTTAGAGAAGTGCAGAAATGTTCAGTGATTTCTACGTGTTTGATAGCTCCAAGAACGACATCAAAGTAGCATTTTTTAAAAAATGCTGCAAAATGTGAAAAGCTGACAATCTGCCATAGCACCTGCCTCATGGCTGGTGTCTGGGGGATACATTTTCTCTGTGTCATCAAAGTTGACAGTGAATATTGAAGTGGACTTTCACCTTGCCCAAGACCTATAACAAAATATTCCTCCACCTCTTCTCTCTATGATCTCTGCAAAAAAGCTAACCTGAAAATCGGTTCAACCCACTGTTATTTCAAAGCACAACCCACATGTGAGAAAGGAGCCTGTGGCAAGACGTTCAAGGTATTAAAACCGTGACTCACTGCCAGACAAAAAAAAAAGTATTCTCTGCACAGAAATTCAGTAACATGTTACTGCTAAAATTAAAAATTAAAAAAAAAAAAAACTCTCAAGACAGGCCTGCAATGGATCTGTATAAATGGTGGCATTACAACATAAATCTGCAACAAAAAGGTCTAATTTTCCAGTAAATTTATGGAAGAACATTAGGTAATACCAAAGAGCAGCAGCAAAACAGAAGAGATTCTCTCTAAAAAAAAATGCTTTCTTTAACTGAATAAAGTCATAGAGTTATGAGAGGAGAAAGACAGTCTGGCTTTCTTGGCAAGACTGTATTTAAACCAAGTTTGGAAGTAATTGCAAAAGAATTATCATTTCACAAAAAATGTATCAGCCATTTCAGTTTCAACAGCAGTTACTCTGAGATTCCTCCTTGTGTCTCTCTGGCTCATCACTGGGATTGATAGTCACTGATGGTAACCACAGGCCCTGCACTGCACGTGGTACAAGGACCCTCACTTTACATTTTACAGTAAGCTGCCCAGTCTTTCTGAGGGCTCACAATCTTGTATCCAAAACACATATCCACGATAAAATGACACAAAAATTCAGGGAAAAATTCAGTCTTACAATTAGAAAATATTGCTTTGTCTTTTTTCCAACCATGTAGTTGTCGAAGACTGTTGAGATGGAGGAAGGATCGATAAGTATCTCCACAATGTCAAAAGAGGTTGAAAAACGAAAGATCCATTTAGTCTCTCAGTTGTTTATGTTTGTGGTGCAAAGAAATAGTTGGCTGTTTGGGAGCTGAATTAGTCCCTTTGGATATTGCAAGGTGGGGCTGGGAGGAATAATGAGCACACAATTATTTAAAAGGGCAGAAAGCAATGTAAAAACAGGCAAGAATAACGGAGAACTGGAATGGAGGCTACAGTGTGTGGTGGGAAACATAGGTTAACATGTTCACCATCCAGCTGAGAGCAGTTTCTAAAGACACCACCCAAAGAACCCAGAAGCTTTAATGGCAGATGTTTGTTTCATAAGCCAGAGCTCATGATTGGCAGCCCATTTCCAGATCATCGGGAGGCTGTATGAAATGTGCCCATATTCAGTCCAGAATAGGACTTCAGAGCATGTAGGCATACAAATGATTTAAGCAAGGAATCATAAGCAAAAAGTTAAGTAAATTTAACATTAACTAAAAGTTCCTTAAAGAAAAATACCATTAGATAGATTTAGAAAAATTTGGAGGAATATCTATGGTATCACAAAGATCTGTCCTGGGTTCTATTGACTTTACCATTCTCTACAGTTCATATGACAATGGAGATGCCACTTCTATCATTCACAGAAAAAAATCAAAAAACGTATTGGATTGAGATCTGAAAGTCTCTCAATAGGCTGAGACAATGGGCCGAATCTAACACCAATAAATCTCACCCCACTCCTCCTTCAGGTCTTACCCTAAATCATATTTCTTCAGCAAGATCTTCCCCAACCCTTAGACCAAGTAAGGTCTCCCCTGTGCTTGTATAGCATCTTGTCCCACCCCTTTCTTTATTACAGATGGTGAGTTTGTTGAAGTCAAGAGAACAAGTCTATCTCATTAACCACTGGATCCTGGTGCTCTTATCGGTTCCTGGCACATAATAAGTGTTCCATAAATATTTGTTGGATTAATGAAAAAATATACAAAAGGTTAAGCATTTTGGCTAAGAGCATTGAGTGCATGATTATAAGATGCAGCTGGGTGGTGGTGGAGACTGTGATTGCTAAATACCAGCAGGTGTGAGAGCAAACTATGGAAGCCTCAATACACCAATGAGTCAAGACTTCAAAAAGTTAATACAGCACTGGCTACATAAATAAGTTAAAAACTCTACCAAAAAGGGAGGAGATAGTTTTTGTCTAATCATCCCTGAAATATTATATGCAATTCTGGGAAAAATCACAAACTGAAATTAATCCAGAAGCAAACTATCATGATAGTGGGCCTGAGAACCATGAAGGAGGCTGGAAAACCTGGGGCTAATTAAAACAAAAAAATAATTTTCAAATCTTACCTTTAAATCTTTGATCCATTTTGAGTTGGTCTTTTGTGTGTGATGTATTAAATAAGATGAGTGCCCAATTTCATTCTTTTGCATGTGGGTATCCAGTTTTCCCAAAACCATTTGTTGAAGAGACTGTCCTTTCCCCCTTGTGTATTTTTGGTACGCATGTTGAAGATCAGTTGACCGTATATGCATGGGTTTATTTCTGGACTCTTTATTCCATTCTTTTGGTTTATACGTACGTCTTTATGCCAGTATGATACCGTTTTGATTAATTTAGCTTTATAATATATTTTGAAATCAGAAATGAGGTTTGTTCTTCTTTCTCAAGATTGCTTTGGCTATTCAGGGTCTTTTGAAACTCCTATAAGAAAAAACATAGTAAAAGCTTATTGATTTTAGTTTTGGCAATGATTTCTTGGGTATGACGTTGAAAACAGAGGTAACAAAAGCAAAAATAAACCAGTAGGACTACGTCCTAAAAAGCTTCTGCACTGCAATGGAAACAATCAACAGAATGAAAAGGCAACCTACAGAATGGGAGAAAATATTTGCAAATCATATCTCTGACAAGAGGTTAAGCTCTGAAATATATGAAGAACTCCTACAACAAAAGAGCAAAAAAATCAAATAACCCAATTTTTCAGGCAGGCAAACCACTTGAATAGTCATTTCTCAAAAGAATACATACGAATGGCCAACAGGTAAAGGAAAAATGTTCAACATCACTAATCACCAGTGGAAATGCAAGTAAAAACCACCATGAGATATCACTTCACATCTGTAAGAGTGACTATTATCAACCAAAGATAAGTGTCAGGGAGGATGTGGAGAAAAAGGAACCCTTGTACACTATTGGTGGAATGTAAATTGGTACAGCCATTATGGAAAACAGTATGGAGTTTCCTCAAAAAATTAAAAATAGAACTACCATGTGATTCAGCAATACCGCTTTTAGGTATATATCCAAAAGAATTGACATCAGAATCTCAAAGAGATAGTGCACACCCATGTTCATTGCAGCATTATTCACAGTGGCCAAGACATGAAAACAACCTAAATGTTCCTCAACAAATGAATGGACAAAGAAAATGTGGTCTCCACACTCAGTGGAATATTATTCAGCATTAAAAATCAGGAAATCCTTCCACAATCCTTCCACAAACAATACAGATACACTGTTGAGTTGTAGTTCTTTGCATATTTCAGAGATTAACCCCTTGGGTCAGATATATGATTAGCAAATATTTTCCCCATTCTGTAGTTTGCCTTTTCATTCTCTTGATGGTTTCCTTTGTACTGCAGAAGGTATTTAGGATGTAGTCCTACTGGTTTATTTTTGCTTTTGTTACCTATGCTTTTGGGATCATATCCAAGAAATCATTGCCAAGAAGCAATGATTTGGATAAACCTGGAGGACATTATGCTAAGTGAAATAAGCCAGCCACAGAAGGGCAAATACTACATGATTCTACTTACATGAGGTGCCTAAATTAGTCAAAGTCATAGAAGCAGAAATTTGGATTGCCAGGGGCTGGGGAGAGGAGGAAATTGGGAGTTGTTGTTCTACGGATATAAAGTTTCAGTTATACAAGATCTATAAATTCTAGAGATCTGCTGTGCAACATTGTGCCTATGTTAACAATACTGTATTGTGCACTTAAAAAATTTGTTAACAGGTTTATCATATTAAATAATCTTGCCATACACACACACACACACACACAGATGTACAAGGAAACTTTCGGAAGTGATGGATATGTGTATTGTTTTGAATGTGGTGATAGTTTCACAGGTGTATGCATATGTCCAAACTCATCAAATTGTATACTAAATATGCCAATTTACCTCAATAAAGGTGCTAAAAAATGAAAAGTAAGACTCGAGGATACCAAAAGCAGTCTATACGTATTTAAAGGGTCGACCTGGAAAAGAAGGATTAGACTTTTTATTGCTTCTGGTTCTAGAGGAGAGAGAAAGGACCAATGCATATAAATTATAAAGAGGTAAGTTTGGCCTTGATAAAAAGGAAAAATCCTTATAATTATAGCTATTTACAAATGAAATGTGCTTATTCAGCTTTTAAAAGTGATAAAAGTGATTAAAAAGGATAAAAGCTGGTTCTAAAATATGGGTAATATGATTTTTCAAAATAAAATTATGCATATACACACATCTGGACACATACATAAAAATATTAATGATAGTAATCTCTGGGTGATAGCATTATAGATATTTTTAATTTTTATTTTTGGACATTTCTGTTTTGTTTTCTAAAATTATCACAAATCTAATTTGTTTTCTAAAATTGTTTTCTAAAATTATTCTAGAATTCTAAAATTCTAAAATTTTCCAAAATTATTGAAGACAAATTATTTTTCTAATGACAGGAAAACACTGTACAACAAAAATAGTTGTCTTGGGCCATAGGGCGTTCCTTTTTGCTGGAGGTGTTTGAGCAAAGCCTATAGCTGTTATTGGTCAGGGATGCTGCAGAGGAGACCTGCTATTACCTCTTATAGCCTCTATGGTGCTTCAGATTCTGAAAGTCTATTGCACTAAATAGCAATCATTATTAATAAACTATTATAAGGATTAATATATGACATGTATAGTTATTAATAGTTATTATTAATAAACAGCCATGAAGCTCAGATTTGCCAGGAAACTCACAAGTCTTCTTTCCCAGCCAACACCGACTGTATTAAAAATCCTCTAGGCCACATGTGAGCTAGAGGATTGCCTATGTCTTTCCCGATTTTTCACTTCAGCATGGTCTACTCTGGTGGGTAAGAGACACATCTGTCTTTAAAACACCCAGCCTAGTGGTACCTGAAACAATCTTCATCTGTTCATTTCTCAAGCATGGGATGATAAGCTGCACTCAATCTTTTGGCATTGTCACCCCTCTCTGAACCTTCACAATGAAAATAAAGAAGAGTTCTTTGCCACCATTTATACGAGAGCTTTTCCTTGACTTGAAATCTCATCTTTTATTTCTTCAAAGTACATAAGAACTTTTTCTTTAATCGTATGTTGTGTACCATTATCAAACCCGTATGTTGTTATTCTCTCTGCTCAGGTTGTCTGAACATTTTTACATAGAGTGATTTTTAAGTGCAAACGTAAGTAGAATTCAAAACAAGACACCTAACTCTAAGAAAAGCATTAGGTAAAATCTTGAAGTCCAGGATATATTTATTCTGCATGCTACAAGATGTCCAAATTCTTTTTAGAAGTCCTCTTTGCAGTTCCTTCAGACACCCAATGTCTTTCCAACTGTTCCTCTCTCTGCCACTTCAGTTGCAAAATTTACTCTTAGAAAGAGAGCTGAAATTTTTTCAAATCAAAGCCTATAGTAGGATGCCAATCAACTAATTTTGTGATTATCTCTTATATTCCCTGAACTGTGCAGGACCCCTTGGAAGGAAACGAGCAGACAACTTAGATGAAAAAAGAAAACAAACTCATGAAATCACAAGGTAATATGTAGTAATTAACAATTCATGTTACAAACAGTAAATGCTATTGGTAAATGCTACTTGGGTTTAGGAAATGAAAGGTCTTTGAGCTGACAAGTTTACAGTACTACCCATGAATGTGGGAATTATTGCGCAGTGGGCCAGCAGATCTGGGAGGACTGGTGGAGATGGAAGCCCTGGAAGAACTTCAGATTCGTACATAAAAACAGACCTATTTGAGGGGACGGGTCAGTCCTGCATGCTACTCAAAGTGTTGTCAAATTGTGCTCCATGGACCAGCATCCGCCACACCACCTGGGAGCTTGTTAAATATGCAGAATTGAAGACCCCATCCAGAACTACTGAATCAAAAATATGTATATTTTAACAAGATCCCCAGATGATTCACATGCACGTTGAAGTTTGAGAAGCTCTCTTCTACACAATAGCAATCCTGCCCGATTTTTTCACACTTCAGTCCTGGGCATAGCGAAGCTGCTTCCTTTTTTAAACAGTTATTAATTCGTAGCCTTCAATGGTCACAGTTGCAAATTTAACTCATTACTTAACTTTAATCTATTTCTCATATATTTCCCCTCAATGTCTCTCATTCATCAAAGGTAGAAATTAAGAATGATTGACAGATTCAGCGTCAACCCAGTAACCAAGGCATTACCCCGCATCTTACACTAGGGGGCGCATGATGACCAAGATTCTGGGTCTGATAGGCCATCTTCTTCACAGTGATTTTGATCAGCGACTTCCCCCTTTCTCCAGAATTGGTTTCCCAATAGTATCACTTGGAAGAATAAAAAGGGTTACTAGAAACTTGTCCTACACGCACAAACCAGGCATTTCCTGAACACTTGCTACCTTCTCCACTTTCCGTCACAGGCCATTTGCCTAAGCAACAGACGTTCAGATGATCTACCCCAAGGGGTCTCAGAGAAGTAGGGAGAAGCATTGTTTTAAATCTAAGGATCCATCAGCGGCCTCTGGGTCAATATTGCCCCTTTCTTGTCTAATGTTTTATCTCTCCTCAGCTCACACGTCTTGAGAGTCTTTGACACATCTCCCCCCCTCTGCAGAGTCCCATGTTTCCAATATTTCATAGGCCTCAGACTCCTACATTCTAATTTTTTAAAACTCCTGCTCTATTCTGCTCTTTTATTTAAAGAGGTTAAGAGACCTCCAGACAGAAAGTAGCTAAGTGGTATGAGGATGAGGAACCCAGAGGTGACACTGTGCATTTCCTATGGAGTTACTCACTGAAAACTGTGGCCTGGAACGTAACTAGAAAAATGAATGTTTCATCCCTTTACGAGCCTTTCGCTTTTCTCCAGCGGAACCCAATCCCGGCGCTGTGGGCGTGTCTTAGAGAGTACCTAGTGGAGCTAATCTCAGTCCGTGATGTTTGTCTTTGCTGATGCACGGCGCCCCCACATTTTGCCAACAAGCAACTCACAAATGCATTTTGGAAATTACTATAAAAATTTCAGCGTCGTACAGGTCTTTTACCTCCTAAAAGGTATTGTCCTGGTGAGAGCCTTTAACAATTTATCATAACCGTACTCTTTCCTAACTGGGCTCTATTTCAAACTTTTAAAAGTGTGCTCATTTGTATCAGTGTGTATTCCCACACTTAAACAAATTGGAGCCCACTCCAAAATAAAATTAAAGCGGCTTCAAAGAATGACAGAAAAACATTTCTTTTGGCAGGGAACAACAGGAAGCCAGAAGGAACAGAGGAGAAATCCAGTAGAGTGTAAAACAACGAGAGACCTTTTCCATATGCGTAGCCATTAAAAAAAAAATTATGATCCCGTATGTTGCATATGCAGGATACAACTCTATCTCATGAGAAAAATGGTCTTTTTTTTTTTTTTTTTGCCACTCCTTTGGATATTACCAAACAGTGCTTCTTATAAACAAAAAAGAGTATGATGAAGCAACCACTAGAAAGGTGAAAAATAAGACCCAGGGCTAGACGGTACACCCCCCAGCTAACACTCAATAAATTAAGGTTGATCACAAGGACTGACTTAAACATTTGTGTGGCACAAGGTACACAGTGGGTTTCTTTTGCAGAAATTTAGAAATTCAGAGCCAGCTTCTTCAAGCTTCCAAGCATAAATATCATGTGAGATATTTTTCAGCACGGCCCCATGGGTCCTACAATGCTCAGTCCGGTTCTGTGAAAAAGTAGCATTTCCCCTCACCGAGAGCACTTAGCCTCTTTAGCATCTCCTTGGTTATATTTTCATCTGACGGTTAAGCAGTCAAGCATTCACTGGGTTTTCCCCCCAACACATGTGCTTTCATTTCACGATATAATTTATTGATATCAAACAGAGAAAGAAGTCAGACGAATTATAGCATACCGTGTATTTATCCCAACATCTGTTCTATCCTTTACACCTGGGACAGCCCTGGCATTGCCCGGGTAGCTTCCCTGGGGCTGGATGCATCTCACGTCTTCCTCAGTGAAGGCGTCTCTCTCTCTTGTATGAGCCAAGAACACATTTGGGCTCACTCATTTCCTCAGTGGTTTAGATCTATTTCTAATTGGGTAAACCTTTCATTACCATAAATACAAACATTCACAGGGGCCAGATACTGTTTCGGGCACACCAAAGCCAAGTGGCTGTAGGTTCTGCGACCCACCAATAGTCAATTTTTTTCACTGTTCCTTACTGTAAGGCAGCAGATAGAAACCATTCCATTTTCAGACCAGAAAATACATGTAAGGTCCAGTCTAGATGTATTTGTATGGCCAAGAAGAGAGGAAAGACCATTACTGGCCTAAGGAGCAGGAGGAAGAGAGCCAGAGAGGCTTGTGTAGGGAAGTGGGAAGAGGATGACTAGATGCGAGCAAAGGAGCAAAGGCAGAGACAAATTATTTTGGGTGGCTGGACAAGACAGGTTAGGGAGTGCCCTGAGAGCCAGGTAAGATGTTGCGGTCATGGGGACATAGGCAGTTGGGAGCCTTGTGGTGACTTTGAATAGAGTCGTGGCATTTGAAAGGGAGTAGGGTTAGGAACATAGAGTGGATTGGGCCAACAGAAATCTAGGGTGAAACTTATTAGTGTCTCTTTAAAGTCGTTTTGGTTGCAAGTGTCAGAAAGCCAGTGAGGTTAGGCTGATCAGTAAACAGGAACTCACTGTAAAGATGCAGTGTCTTCAAAAGCCGATAGAAAGAAGTATTCGAGTAACCAAGCCTCCTTTACCCTGCTTTATTCTGCATATTTGCCTTTTCTTTTTCTCGACACATGGACTGGTTCAGATTCTCCCTGCCAATGGCCACCACAGCACCAAGGTTCATGCTTGAGCCAAACACAGATGTTGACCTCTGCTTACCCATTTCTTCCAATCCAATTCCAAAGTCCCAAGAGAGAAGGATGGTGACTGTTCAGCGCAGATCAATGGCAGCTCTGATGCAACCCATTGGCCAAAGTGGAAGGGTCATGGTGGATCCAGGGATCCTTTTTGTGGAGGGGGGACAATTCCTGACGAATGTGATCTAGTAGTCTGGGCAGGAACTTCAAAAGGTATTACAACAACCAGCCAGAAGTCTGCTGGTGTATTTTCATCGGGCAATCCTGTAAGCTTGATATCATTAAGAATGAAAAATGGATAAACAGAAGGTATTTCTGTCTTACTCCCAGTGACAGGGCCAGTTTAGGACACATCAGAGTGTCAGCCATGGGGGCGGTACCAGGATGGGAGGGTCTGAGCAAAGCTCGGGGGAAGAGGCTTTTCCACAAGACCACCCCAGGCAGTGTACACTGTGTGAGGGTCAGAAGCATTCAGAGCCCCATGGGGAATTGCTGTTTAAAATAGCTCAGGACGTCACACGTGTGCCGGCTTTGTCCTTTAATGTGGAGCTGGGTAGGGAGTTTTTTAAAAGCTAAGTGAGACCTGACAGTTCCCAAAACATGGGAGGAAGTGTTTGACCTCAGAACATTCCCTTATTGTTAATCAATTCACCAAATATTTGCCCAGGACCTGCTCAGAGCCCAGCGCTGCTGGAGGCTATAGCGTTAGGTCAGGGCTATAGAGATGGGGGCCATCCCTCAGCTGTTGTAGAAAGTCCCTTGGGGCTTTCGGAAGGGAGCCGGATGCCAGGAAGTTTCCCATCTCCCTCGGCCTCCCTTCCCAAACTCAGAGAAGCACGTGCTCCCTCCACCCTCCTCTCCTGCCTGCCAGAGTTTCCAGATTTGGTCTGTTTTGCAGTTGCGTCAAGCCACACTCAATTCCAACCCTAGCAGAAGGCATAAATTAACATTTTATTATGTGTACTTGTTAGGGTCTCTTAAAGTAGACATGCAAATTCGAGGCTCCCATAGTAAATTAGGGCATACCCAGATTTAACTGAATATAAACCAGGTTGCCCTGGCCAAAGCCTTGGAAAGCAGCGCATCGCTGAGCTATCCTGGGACAGACGCTCACCTCGGCTCCAGCCCCCGTTGTTTACCCTGGGCCCTGGCCATTTCCTGCCCCGTTTGGCACCCCAGTCCTCTCTGTCCAGCTGCCATTGGCTCAGATGGGTCCCGGTCGACTTTCATTTACAAGGAACCAATTTCACAAGCAGCTGTAGGTGAGCCTTTTATGGGCCTCTGGCGAGTAAGCGAGAGGCCTCAGGCCTTCTCCCACAAGCAGCTGGACAAATACATCTGTCTTGGTCTTCCAGGGGGACCAGCTATTTTGAGGCTACCCTTTGATTGGCTCTTCCTACTACTGTGCCTTTAATTGCAGCTTATAGCTCTTAAAACCTTGCAGCACAGGAACTTCAGGCTAGACGGAGCCTGATTTGATTTGGCTTGGCTGTGGTGGGGGAATTAGTAAAATCAAAAGTGAGAAGTACTTGGTATGCACTTATCGTCCTACCGGCTTCCATTTTAAATTGGCCTGTGGTCTTTCTCTTCTGCATGTGGATTTGGTCCTATACATTTGTGTGTGGATTGGAGAAAGTTGGAGGGGGTGGTTGGGAAAGCAACGCCACTTTAGCGATCCAAGCACTCTTTCGCAGCCCTCGCATTTTACATTATCATCAATGTCCATCTTCTGGGGAGCATTTGTGGACAATAGTCCCAGGAAGGGCAGAAACAGAGAAGGCAGTAAAGGAAGGCAGGACAGCAGAGCCCTCCCGAGTCAGTCCCCAGGCATCAGACGTGGGTGGGAACCCGGTTCTGAACTTGCAGGTGGAAGAGCTGACTCCCAGGGGCCGGGCGCCAACCTGGGTGTGCACAGCGACGAGCATTTGCAGGGGATGATATTTGTGCTGCGCTAATTTAGAGGTGACTCTGGGAGGCACCTCTGAGTGGTCCCATGTCATGAGAGTATGTAGGGATGCCTCCCGGACTCCCACAGCCCTGATTCCGGGAGAAGACTTCCTGACACTCTCCACCCCTACGGCTGGCAGGAAGTCACAGTGCTCTTTCTGGGTGTTCAAGGATGATCCTGTACCTATGGTTGCTTTTCTGAGGGCCCCAGTTCTTGCCTGCCATGTTGCTGTCTCTATTTTATTTTTCCTTCCGTGCTTATGCTTCTTAACCTCCCTCCTTCCTTTCTCTCGCCTCTCTTCTAGCTTTTCTGCTTCCTTTCTCTCCTTGTTTCACTCCGTTCTTCTTAGCATCTCATTTCACCTTCCTGCTCTGCAGAGAGCTATGTGTGGTTCTTACCTTCCCCCAGTGGCATTTAAAGTGTTTCTTGGTGCAAAACGTCCTATTCATTACCATAGAAACAGGAAGCTCAGTGTGGAAGAAAAAGAGAAAAGAAAAAAAAAAAAAGAAGTCTGACACTCTGAAGCTGTGCAATTCTGTTATTTTGCCCAAATCCATAAATGGCAACATGCTGGGAGATATGCAAAAGCCTGCCCACTGCTAGAGCCAGAGCAGGAAGGGCCTCCCAGGCCCAGCAGACTTTCCACAGGTTTTTAACCAGGCCCTTAAACGAGGCGCGAGCCAGCTAGCATGGAAAGATCTCTGCCATTCCTTCACATGGAAGCTCCCAGCTGGGTGGAGGGAAGCCAGGCTGCCAGGACTCTGAGCGAGGAGACTGGGTTCAATGGTAAATCCTGCTTCTTAAAAGCTATAGCACTTTGGACTCTTCACTTCCCCCCATGCCCCCGTACCCTCAGCTATAAAATAAGGACAGTGACATGGCCACGGCTTCCTGTCAAGGTCCAGTGAAGGCCTGTGGAGCCACAGCTTCACTGCACCCCTCATGGGCTCTCCATTTCCTCACCCCACTATTGAACAGCATGAGGTTGGGTCGTCTGTTCACAGCTGTAAACCCCTACCTGACATAAAACTAAGAGAAACACTTCACATTCACCTAATTTCTAAAATAAAGCCAATGAGCCACAGCATTCTTTGAAATGCAGTAAAAAATCCCGAGCGGAGCTTTCTTCAAACCATTGATTTCAAAGATGTATCTTCACCCTACCCTCGGTGCTGCTCTTACTGTCTGTGTCCCCGAGCATCCTAAAGGCCATCATCCCTGGGTCGAGAACGGGCTGGGTAACTGTCCAGATTAGAGCGTGACGCTAATGAGATGACATTTGCTGGTTCAATCTCCACTGAGCCAGGGAGTGTCTCAGAGACAATCTATATTCCACTTCCGGAAATGCATCCTTCCTTTCAACAACTGCCTTGGTTCTAACTGTGTCTCTTAGATTCTGCATTTGTCTCTTTGTCATCCATTCATCACAGGGACAAACTAATGGCCGACGGTGTCTGCATCTCCCTATGATCCATTTGCATGGCCCATAAAAATTATATCACAAACCCTCCCACTGAGCTCACACACCGAAGCACCTCCTTTAATGCTCACACAGCACGTCAGTGTTCCCCTGCCCTAAATCACACAGGGCCAGCTACCAAACTGGAAACCCCCCTTCAGCCCAGAGCACACCGACATTATTCAAATTAAATAATTGTGTGCGGTTCCCGCTACCCTGCCTTGCCTGTCCTGCAGAAAACACAATAAAGGCTCTGGGCCATGGTTTCCCCTGCTCCTGCTTCTGCTTCCTGACCAAACCCAGTTCGTCCCCACATGGCCCTGTGTGACATGGTGGCCCCCTTTGCTTGGAACCTGTAAATAAGAAAAGTCTTCTTTCAATGGCAATGTCCTCTCTGTGTCATCATTCAGTCACCTTTATAAATGAAGACCTGGGCGCAAATCAACCTTGCCCACGGGTGTCACGCCAGCGACAAGGATATCCCGGTGAGGAGATGTAACTGGCTCATCACATACACATCACAGCCGCGGAAGGATTGTCCCAGAGCAGGCTCTGTGGTGCCAGTTCAGCAGCATCTTCATCTATAAATAGAGTGACCAGATGTCCCATTGTGCCCACAGAGTCTGAGTTTACCCATAGTCGACCTGCGCAATTATTAACAGTGCCCTTCACTCCCAGAGCAGCCCCAGTTTGGAATGTAAATCATATGGTTACCCTAACATAAAGGACAAAATGCTATTCCCCCGTTAAATAGGTAAATGTCTTTGTTACAGAGGACTAATTGCAACTTAATCATGTAGTGTCATGTTTCCACTTGAGGAAAGGGTCTAAACGAACGTTACAGACTTTCTAAAAATACAAGTGCTTGTCTTCACATAATATGCAAGAAGTTCAAGAGGGAAAACCAGCTGCATGAGTATGTGTACAAAGCAGAGCCACGAATCACGATTGCACCGAGGTTTCTTTCGGGAGAATTGAGGGTGATGGTCGTGCTGTCGCCCTGACTGACGAGCTGGTTCGGGAGGCATCCCTAAGGGCCGACAGATTGCTCCATCATCTCGTGTTTTCACGTTTGGCATCTGAGAGGAGATTTAATCACTCAGTCATTCCACAAATATATTTTGCCTCTCATGAGTGCTGGACACTGTACAAAGTTCTGGGGATGCAATTCGAATCAGTTTCAATTCGTGTACTCAAGGAGCTCATGCTATAAAGAATATGAGCCCAATCAGAAGGATTTCAAAAGGCGTTTGCACAGGTTACTACAGGTACATCTGTGAAAAGCACTTATCCTAGTCCTAGGGGTTATAAACTGGCTTTATGATTGAAATTTGGCATAGACATGGGGAGACAGGAGAGTGAATTATAAGACCCTAATTATATCTGAACCAGTGAACAGAGAGACCATTGTCTAAGGTCCTGGAAGCCAAAAGACAGAGCCCAAGAGCACTGGAGCTCCCAGCTTGGGGACAGTCCAATATCAAGCATCCAAATAAACAGGATATAATGATTGCCTGAATACTACAGAAGATCTTGACCCCAGGTTCTAGCATTTCTTGACATGTAGAAATGAGAAATGTTAAGTATCACCATGAAAAAAAGTTACTAAAGCCAAAGTATGAGAGAATTGATTATAAATGCTCCCGATTTTTAACCCAATTCTAAACTACGTCCATTCTTCCTTAGGTGCCAGGACTGGTGCTGGTATTTGCCCTTCAACTCACCAGCCACGGTTCCATGGAGAAGGATCAGCTGTGTGATAGGGACAATTTCCTCATCATTCTCCCGGGAAAGTCTGTCGGAGGTTGTCTGTAATCAAGCCCTAAAAATCCATGACATGCAGCTGCACTGTCTGTGATGCTGCGTATATCAAGGAGAAAAATTCATGATGCAGGAATGCATCTGAGCTGTGTTTTGCTCCCCCATGCCCTAGTCAGATGCAGAGTTGTTTTGGTCCTCTACAGAGTTATATATAAAAAGCCAGCTCTAACGATTTGCTGAAGCAAACCCAAGGCTGAAGGAGCAATCCTTCTTAATTGACCTGACTTAAACAATGTTTCTGGCATATGGTTTGTCTCTCCCCAGGCAAAGAGAATTCCTATAAAAAGAACTGTATAATATTGGCCCTAGCATTACTCTAGAGTCATGGAACGTTACACACAAGGGATATGAGTGATCATTTTGCCCTATGCATTCATCTGAAAGATAAGGAGAGCCAGAGGTTGTAGAGCTATTTAATGGAATTCTTCAACTGGGATTCTTTTTTATTTTAGAAGCAAACATAATTAGGTTCAATGCCTTGCAAAACAGAATTTTGCTACATTGTTAAGTTATAGACAGCATTCTCTGCTGTACAATTCCTACACTTGGACTAGGCAAAAGAATAAAATAAACTGTGTTCTATACCCCAAAAATATTCAGTGCCTCGTAGTACAGTCCCCAGACCCCAGGAGTACCATGGGGTACTCCTGATTAGTGCTCCCTACTTGGGGTCGGCCTGTCCATCCTCTTACACATAACCAAATTCCCTTGTGAGTTTCCTTGTTATCAGAGCCCTGGTAGATGAGAACTGGTCTGATAAACTCATTCACCGCAAGATGTTCATATACAATAACCTCCTAAGGAGTAAACCTGTAAAATATTTATTTACTAAAAAACAATTTAAAAAAATAGAGGCCAACACTTTTGAGTGTGCACTAATCATTTTAAATACATCATTTAATCATGACAACTCTACAAGATAGGATCACAGTATTCCCATTTTTGGGATGAAAAAAGCAAAGTTTAGAGTGGCTGCTCAATGTCATACTATTACTAAGTGGTAATACTGGGATTTGAATCCAGGCCATTTGAATTTGAGCCTATAGTTTTCAGCCCAGTGTCTGAGATGAAGCAGCTACTCCATGAATTGTGGCTGCCATGAATAACAACAACAACAATGATAATCACATATCTGCTTGGATGCATTTTCCCAAGGGCAAAAATTGTGGTCATTCAGACTAGTTCAGTTTCTTTTTCCTCCCCAGCCTTATGGAGACATAATTGACAAAGAGAAATTGTGTGTATTTAAGGTATACGATGTGATGGATGAGTTGACATTCATATGCTTTGTGACACAGTTACCACACCAGCTCACTTTCAAAAGCCGTCATATTACCTCTCTCGGCAGCTTCCTCAGATCTCTGTGCCTCCATCCATTAGTTTGGCCCTAATAATTTCAACAGCTATAAAAACTAACAGCAAGTAAAGACCCTCTCTGACCATGAAGCTGCCTCCATTTTTCTGAGATGAGGAGTTGCAATTTCTGTTTCACTCCACCATGCCGTTTTCAGTCCTATCGGTGTCTTCATCATCACGACTGTTCTGCTTCCTTCCTCAAGGCGGTATTCAAGCCCAACTGGCTTCTGGAAATGGTCGCTGTTACAGTAAGTGGCTGGAGAGAGAAGGGCCGTGAGCTTGGCCTAAACCACTCCAGAAAACCCATCACCCCGTCAACTTCCCCTTTCCTTGTTCCTGCTGCCACTCCCAGCTCCACTCTTGGCTCCGTAGTGTCCTCATTTGCAGCGCAGGAAGATGTGCCGGGGAGACCAGCCCAGGGCAAATCCCAGAACACAATAAGCACTGCACTTTTCATGAACTGCACAGTCACGTCTGGGCCCAGACACTCGCGGTTGTCTTCTGGGGCTCTGAGGAGAACGGTGCGTTACCTCAGCCTCGAGGAGACAGACTCAGCCGCCCTGGCACCAGCACACACAGTGACATTGCCTGTCAGGGGGGTATTTTTCACTGTCCCTGGCTCTGGAGCTTCTGCAGCTGCCTACAGTTCTTTAATCCAATCAGAGCTACATTGTCCTGTGTCTATTATAATCATGCGCAGATTGCCAGACACAAGATATTTATCTATTCTGGCAAACCCATCTCTCTCAAGAGAGGCCATCTTGGAGTCAGTCTGAATGGCCTTACCTTCCCACACTGTCCAGGGTCTTTCTCAAACAAGACCCCACTTTCCATACCTTTTCCAATTCATTCACATTCATTTACTCTCAGCAAGATCCTTGGGGCAATTTGCCATGTTTCCTGAATGCGAAATGTGTTCAGAGATATCCATAAGATTACAATGAAATGGATGGGTAACTGGTGGGTCCAGTATTAGTTCATGAGTCCACGCTCCCACTTCAAGTCTGGGCTTCCTTCCCATTGCAGTATGCAGAGAGGACCACCAGCTTCCTGCTCTGGGATGGCCAAATAGGGAAATAATAAACCTCTTCCTCATTTTTAAATGTAGCTTCCACCAGTCAGTAATTAAATGTCTTTCACGATAGGGCCTCCTGAGAACCCCGGAAGGGTGGGGATACCTATATGGTCTGAAGACATTTGTCACAGACGATGGTCACAATTAACTCACCCTTTCTATCAGATAAGAGAGCAATATTGTTTGGTTACTGAGCCAGCACCCTGTTACTTTAGTTTTCATGCTTCTCCCCAGAATCCTTTATTTCAAAGAAATATTTCGTATCCTGGTGCCATGCACATTGGTCTACTTGCCATATCAGGTAGGTAGCCTCAAAATGTTCCGTCTTGTATAGTTCATGGTGCACCCTTCACTCTTTACATGAGAAGAATCATTTCATAGATGTTTTCTGCTGCAATGGCTGCTGGAGAGTAATTCTTTCTCCTTTCCTTTCTTTCACCTACCTTCTTTCTGTTCCTTCTTGTAATTTCAAAGACCAGTTTTAATTTCCCCAATTTGCTGTGCATTTTCCAGGATGTTGTGATTTCCTTGTGAATCACATTACAATGTCTAGAGCCCCTTTCAGGTGGGTGGAGAACTTTAAGCAAAGAATTAGTAATAATAGTATGATTGCTTTGGCTGCTACAGGAAAACCAGGAATAACATACAGGGAATTAGTTTCTTTCTGATTCCATTCACTCAAGTTTTGCTCTCCAGCAGGAAGAGTGCTGTTTTTGCTAAGGAGCCAACTTCAGCTCATTTGAATAGTAATAAATAACTATGACATTTTACCACTTATACAGATATACAGTTAATATGCTACAATTACTATTCATACGCTATGGTAATAGATTTAATAAAAACAGAGAGGTGATGAGAAAATGAGTTTGGTTTTTCTCTTTTGTTTTGTTTTTGGATCATGTTCACAGGCTCAGTGGAGTCTCAGAGACCATGGGCAACGTACCTGTAGATGGGTCAAAATATAAGAGTAATGGCTTGTGAAAAAGTAAGTCACTTCTTGTAGATGCTGTCCTAAAACGAGGAATAAAAGAGAAAGCAATCCATCTGGGACCTGGCCTTTCAGTTTTCTGATTTAGAGTTCACGCTGAAAAGTAAGGAAACCTGCTTTCTATTCCTGTGGTTGGTTCTCACTTTCTGAGAATTCCTCAAGGTCACAAGTAATAAAACAGGCAGGGGATTATAAGCAAGAAGAAACAAACTTCCTTCTAAAATAAATGACAAGGTTGGGATGCTCTACAGTCAAATTAACACAGAGTGAAGTTCAGGGAAAATGATGCCAGCAAACAAAACAAAACAGAAAGCTTTATGCCAGCTCAACATCAAGAAATCTACCTACCTATGATTTGCCTTAATAATGTGAATAAGGTAAAGTGAAATGTAGGAACTATAAACAAGAGAAGTGAAAAATAAATTGCAAACTTTGCAGGTACTAGGCTAGGTGCAATCAGAATTCAAACACATCCAGATTAAATATCAAATGTCTTGATGCAAAATATTTCCCCAAGGGAAGCTGAGCAAACCTTGGCATATTAAAATAAGAGTAGAACAAATATTAAATCTTTATTATAAGGATGACTGATACCTGCAATAACCACATATAGAATTTTACTTGAGGTTATTTTCCCCAAATGTCAGCACACATTCTAATGCACATCTCAAGGTCATAATTTTTCTTTTATTTGTGAAGTTTACTGAGCATGTTACAAATTTTACTTGAATGGACTACAGCATGGCAAGATTAAGGCAAGGTGTTAATACTTTCCTCAGGTAACTGACCAAGAAACAGGCAAAAGACATATAGAATGCTCTCTTCAAAATCACGTGTTAGACTTTTACTTCTAGCTAAAATGAAGTGGCTTGCACCAGACTACTTATTAAGAACACATGGAAAAGTCAGATAAAATATTTTTAAGACAACAATACAACCACTTTTTACTTAAAAGCGTTGGAAAATGACTGAGGCAACCAGGATTTGAGGGGCCGAGATCCAGAAGAGAAGAGAAAAGGGAATCACAGAGCTGAGCAGATATTCTGCAAGCAGCTATTCCCCTCAGGGCAACTGCCGGTTTTGGACTTGGAATCGAAGATTAAGAATCCACTTTATAGAGCTGTAGCTAATACACAGGGAAACAAACAGAGCTTATGGAAATCTCACAAGGCTACAGATGAGAAAACAAACAAACCAAACAACAACAGAAAAAAAACAAGATTGGGAGAGGAGAAGAGGAGGTCGGGTTGCCAAAGCATCCAAGACTTGAGGGTGCAGAAGCCAGCACAGGGGAGTACCTTAGATGTACTCATTTTCTCCTAGAGATATTTGCCAAATTCTTAAGCTGCACAGGACAAGAAGGTAAGCAGGAGGTCACAGAAAATCAGAGCAGAACTTTTAGCCTTCTCACAGAGTTGAAGTGGCAAAAATTGGAGTTCAGAGCCTGACAAGGAGGAGAAGCCCCAGTCAACACTCGGGGCTCTCAGTTGGGACCTATGGGGGGCTACACACTGAGGAGAAGCAAACCAGAAGTAGATGCAACCTCCAGACCCTCAACCCAGCCTCCAGTTAGTTTGGCTGCTGATTGACCCAGAGCGATCTGGTTTCTACACACCAATGCCGCCCTCTGTCATGGAAGATTATACCTTTCAGTGCCTCGACAACTTTACATACACAATGTCCAGCATTCAGTTAAAAATTATAGTCAAATCAAGGAAAAGGACCAACAGGAAAAAAAAATAGGTAATATAAACAGACCCAGGGATACTGCAGCTATCAAAGTTATTATACTTGGATTTTAAACATGCAATTAATGTGAGAAAATTAGGTATATTTAACATAAATATACTATCAACAAAACATAAATCAAATATAAAATTTTTTTACTTCTCTTATTCTCTACTGGCAGTTTAGTAGAAATCAAATGAAAATTATAGAGCACAAAAATATAAGATTTGAAATTAAATGGTCAATAGATAAACTGTGGGTTTAACAGCAGTTGGGACACAGCACATATGTGGGTTAGTGAAGGAAAATAAGCCAGTAGAAAATCCCACTCTAAAGCACAGAGAGTAAATACGAATGAAAAATACTGAAAGAAGCAAGTGATGGTTAATTTTATGTGTCAAACTTGGCTGGGCTATGGTGCCCAGATATTTGGTCAAACATTACTCTGGACGCTTTTGTGAGGGTGTGTTTTGTAAATGAGATTAACCTTAGATTGTTGGACTCTGAGTCCTCCATGTGGATGGGCTTCATCCAATCAGTCAAAGACTTTAATGGGGCAAAGACTGACCTCCCTGAGCAAGAAGGGGTTCTGCCAGCATTTCAGACTTGAACTACAGCCTCAGCTCTGTCCCGAGTCTCCAGCATAACAGTCTTTGGACTGAATGGCAATATTGGCTCTTCCTAGGTCTCCAGCCTACCTGCCTGCCTTGGAGTTTTGTACTTGCCAGGCCACGTAATTGCACGAGCCAATTCGTTAAAACAAATTTCTCTCTCTCTCTCTCTCTCTCTCTCTCTCTATATATATATATGTGTGTGTGTGTGTGTGTGTGTGTGTGTGTGTATTAATATATGCGTGTGTATGTACACACACACACACACACACATCCTATTGGTTCTGTTTCTCTGCAGAATACTAACTAACAGAGTATAGGGGACAAATGGGCACAGGGAAAGGTTTAATATGTGTGATTGGAATGCCAGAGGCAAGGAGAGAGCGACAATGGGGAAGAAGCAATATCTGAAGGTATAATGGCTTAGTATTTTCCAAGCCTGATGAAGGAATTGAGCCACACATTCAAGAAGCATCACAAACACCAAACAGGAAAGCTGCCAAGGAAACCGCACGTAGGCACATCATAGTAACCCTGCTGAAAACTGACGAGAAGGAGAATATCTCGGGAGTGACATCAGCAAAATGGCAGAGTAGGCAGCTCTGAGCTCCCATACCCCCGAGGAAGCATCAAAAAACCAGCAAAAACTGTCAGGACAAAATTTTTAAGAACTCTGAGAAACTGTCATGATTTACAGCAACCCAAGAAAATGCTGAATCAAGAAAAAGTCAACTTTAAAAAGCTGTACCCTTACTCTCCAGTGAATGTGTCTGGTTTCCAAGTCCTGATCCCTCCTGGTCTGACCATATCTGCTACCTCTTGAGCCCAATTGATCAGACTGTGTGTATTTGGATATCTGTGCACATACATGTTCATGTGTGCATGAATGTATGTACTCAGAGAGTGACACAGCAGACAATGCCTTAACTAATTAGTCCTTATCTTTTAGACTTACCTCGTCTTGTCCTAGGGATTCTGTAAGAACCCCATCAAGGGTAGGGTAGCCTTAGGGGGAGAAGACGAGGAAACCCCCAAGGGACCTCAGTGGGCTCCAAAGCCCCACAACAGTTCAGTTTCCTGACTATCCGTTTTACATGTTGACTTTTATAGTAAGCATGTTTTTGAAGAAAGGGCATTCTAGCTTTAATAATAACAACAAAATATTGAAAATGAGAGATTTTAATCCAACTCCTTTGTCATGAAGAACTGAAGATTGTGGTCGTTCCATAGTCACACAGCTCCTTAGCTAGAGACGGAGCTAGAACTGAGGCTGCTCACCTCCCCAAGTGTGCATTTTCTATTCACCACACAGCAGTGAGAAACAGAATAGAAACAGTACTTGTGTGCTTGTCGCATGCATTGATGATTAGGATATGTTGTGATGATAACCTAGGGCTTAAATGGCAAATGAGAATGTAGGAGTAGAATTGTTCCATCCTATAATGCTGCAGTCTCCAACCCCCAGGCCATGGACCAGTACCGGTCACTGACATCACCACCTGAGTTCCGCCACCCCACCCCCATGGACAAATTGTCTTCCATGAGACCCATCCCTGGTGCCAAAAAGATTGGGGACTACTGCTATAATGTGTCCTAAGAAATCTCAGGGAAATGAGAGCCTAAAAAAGGGTTGAAATCTTGGGCTACAAGAAATTCAAGATATGTTTGGCAACCTTCAGCCTACATTTTCATAGCACACAGAGGCAGCATGAATCCTAAATGGCCCTTATAAGAAGCTTCCAATCAGGAACATCAGGATGGAGATGGACCTCACAGACTGAGTTCAGAGCTTCTAGCATATTTGACATTTGTTAAGAGTGTTCGTGAATTTGTGGCCAGGCTTATGAGCAGAATGAGAACTGCATCTAGTCAAGAAAACTCTAGTGACAGAAGCTGCTAAAGTCAGTTGGCATGGTCTCACCGACCAGAATCTTTTGTACATATGTATATACACACGGCCTGCAGAATCAAACAGCAAAGGGTTCTCCTAAGCTTTAAATCTGGATTTTGTTTGCAGCTTGAGTGAGTAGGAGCTCTCAATCATAGATGCATGTTAGAATCACCCAGAGAGGCTTAAAAATGCTGATGCTCAGGCTCACCTTGGAAGAATCTAGATAGAATTTCTGCAGGTAAGACTTGGACATCAGTAGTTTTTCTGAAGTCCCAAATGATCTTAATACATGAACAAGGTCAAGAGCCACTGAATTAGAGGGTTCAAGAGAGGAGGAAAGAGAGGGAAACAAACATTACTGTGTCCCAACCAGCTAGAGTGACTCACTGCCCAAGCAAACCTCCTCCATGCTGAGTGACCTACGTCACCTACAGAACCCCACTAGGAACGTGTGGCTGCCACACCCCAGCCCCTGAAGCCTCACTACCCCAGTGCATTTCTCTCTTGGTGTAAAACTGCCTCTGAAGCTCTTCCTGAAATGCAGCCACCAGACTCTCACTCATGGCCTCTGCCTCCCCTTCTAGGGACTGTCATCTTCACCTCCCTCACCCCCATCTACCAGGAACACTGGAAGCTCCCACTGAGGAGATGCCTTTCTTTCCCCACCATGTGTAGAAAAGAGGAAATTCCCAGATACTGTTGCTTCTTCTCACAGCCTCTGTCTACCTGTAAAGAGGAAGGAGACTCTTCTGGTAACAGATTTTCCTTTTCATGTGAATCCCTTTTTAACTCTTCTGTCTCCAATAGCCAAAAGAAGTTCCAAATGCCTCTGCTAGCTTTAATGAAAGTTCAGATGCTACCATCTCATCTCTTTTTAGGGGTTCCTGCTTGTCAGCTATGGACAGCCTCCAAAGCACCCACTCCTTCAGCAAGGCACCTGCTTAACCTCTGCACAGAGCCCAACGCTGTACAAAAACACTGGAACAAAGTATTTTTTTTTTTCGTCCTGGCAGCCTGACTTGGTTCAGAACGGGACTGCTTAGCCTCCTAGTAGACTGCCTGTGCCCCACAATCTAAAGAGATGTCCTGACACCTGGAGATTCTGCCCCGGTTCTGACGGAGGAGAGCTGGAAACAGATCCATCCTCCTATGAATATTGTTGTATCCTGGATACCTGTGTTTTTGTTTAGTTAGCAGACACTAACTGAAGGCATACTGTGTGTGTGTATGTGTGTGTGTGTGTGTGTGTGTGTGTGTGTGTGTGTGTGTGTGTGTATGTGGTGAGCAGCTTCTCTGAGGCTGGTGGGGCAATGAGCTGATAATAATTCCACGAGTCAGGAATTACGAAGTCTGGCCCCAGCTTCATCTCGCACATGCATGGGACGAAAAGCAAGGGTCCATTTCCACATTCCCAAGGTAAAATGGTCTCTAAGGAAAACACAATGGGAATGGTGTGGCCTGGGCATCCCTGCAGTTGAAAGTCTTAATAGGAAAACAACTGGAGCACAGAAGAAATTACTTGAGAAGAGTCACAGGGAAACATATAAAATTTAAAAGTACTATCTTCAATGCCTTAAGAAATGAATAAAGGAATTATTATATTAAAGGAACGTTATATGAAATTCTTTCTCACAAGAATTGATGCTACTGAATTTCAGGAAGAAATACAATCATTGCACATTTAAGAATTGAATGCTCCCGTTTCCTAAACACACAGAGCCTTCGTTCTCCATATGCTACATCTATACTCTGTGCACTCGTTTCTCACCAAAATTATTCAGAATGCCCAAATCTTGGAGAACTGGGAGGATTTTGCATGTAACAACTTGCCTTCCAATTTGGATCCCCTGGGAAATGAAATTCCAAGGGGAGATTTAGTCTAAATGAAGCCCCCCTAGGAAAAGCTTGCAGGATGCCAGCTCTAGCTTTTCCGAACTCCCGCAGTCATGCTGAGAACGACAGGCAACCATCAAGACGAGACAGAGAGCCAAATGTGTTTCGCAGATATAACCACACTGGGAGCTTGCCGGTGAATGTCTAAAAATGTCCCGGACAGCGCAGGCTGCTCCATCACGGACCCAAGGAAGCCCCATCCCTCGAGATCTAAAACTGGCCAGAGAGTAGGCTGACACATCTCCTCAGTGGCCCGCATTGTTCAAACAGGGAAGCCCACAGTGTGTCCTCATTCGGAAGGTCTTTTCCTTTGCGGGTATCTGAGGATCTGCAGGCTGGGAGCTTCCTAGGATGAACAGAAGGACCGGGTGTGTGCATGTTCACACATCTCATTTCATTCACTCACACTTCAAAAGGCTTCAGCTTATGTTAAAATTTTAGCTCTTTCTTATTCTCAAATCTGTTTTTGAAGCTGCCACCAGTACGCCTGAGTTCCAGGTGTAATATATAGTGCCTCCCACTTCCAAGCCTTGCTACCGAGTATGCCACTCACATTCCCCTCCTTTCAACACAAACCTGATGCTTTTCATGCTTCCCTCTGCAAATGATGGATGGTAGCTGAGCTAAATATGGAGACAGGGGTTACAGACACATTTTGTTCCTGTTAAATGTTCTCTTCTTGTGTTACTGCTTTCTTTCTCTGCTTCACATTAATTCACTTCCTTCCTGGTCTCTAAAAAGTAGATGCCTATGACTGGAACCCTGGAGGGTTATAAGAACAAGTCTTCATATTTCAGATCTATCTTTATGTCTAAAGAGTGCCCCTGTTTACCTTAAATTTCCCATTAGGATGAAGTAAATCAGCTGTCATTTTTGTGGTCTGAGATAAACAAGGTCCTTGAAATTTGGGACACCTGTCCTTTTGTGGTCAACTGATGATATGAAGAATAATTGTGAAAATGCCATTTCTGGAAGATTGCTGTTCAAATTTGTCCTCTAACTTTCAACAAGCTAAACTTGAGGTCTTATGAAAACTCAGGAATACTGACAAAAGTTGAGTGCCCAGGCTTTGGAGATGAACACAACCAGTTTCCCCTCCTGTTTCTGCCCCTTATTAGCTTGTGACCTTGGGTAAGTTGTTTACACTTTGCTTTAGTTTAGATGTTTATCCCCCAAATCTCATGTTGAAATTTGATGCCCAATATCAGAGGTGGTGTCTAATGGGAGGTGTTTGGGTCATGGGGGCAGAAAGTTAATGAAAAGAACAATGCCTTCCCTGGTGCTGGTTGGGGGAAGGTGGGGAGTGAGTTCTCACTCTGTTAGTTCCCAAGATAGCTGCTCGTTAAAAAGAGCTTGAAACTCCCCCACCCCTTGCTTTCTCTCTCACTGTGTGGTCTCTGAACATGCTTCCACCATGAGTGGAAGCAGCCTGAGACCCTCGGCAGAAACAGATGTTAGCACCATGCTTCTTGTACAGCCTGCAGAACTGTGAGCCAAAGAAACCTCTTTATAAATTACTCAGCCTCAGGTATTCCTTTATAGCAATACAGACAGATCAAGACACACTTGTAGAGGCTTAATTTCCCAAAGTGCCCCCATTGCAACTGGGTGTCATATCTGTTTAGTCTCCTTTAATATAGAAAAATTCCCATGTATGTTATAAATTTTATTTATTGTTCTCTTTCTTGGCATTGACATTCAGGACAGTTATTTGGAGAATGTCCCACATTTTGAATTTGTCCCATTTTTTTCCTCATGATTAGATTCAGATTTTGAAAGTGTGGCAAGAATACTACAAAGTTGATGTAGCCTTCTCACTGGATCTCATCAAGTGGCACATAACCCCAATTTGTCCCCTCACTAGTGACACCAAGTTTGATTACGTGTTTAAGGTGGTTTCTGACAGATCTCTCCATTCAAAAGGAAATTCTTCCCTGTGTAATTAATAAAGAATATTCAGTGGGGTAAAAATTTGATACTTCATGAATATTTAGCTCCTCAAAAACCTTTCAACCAATGGTTTTAGAATCCATTAATTATCCTTGCATAAATCATTCATTCATCATTTATCATTTATCCATTGAGGTTTGCAAAATGATGATTTAAAAAGTCTATCATTTCTTGTTTCTCCTGCATGTATTTATTGGTGTCCTTGGTAAAAAACAAAGCAAAAAAACAAAACAAAACAAAACTCTCTCTTTTTCTCCTTCTTCCTCTCTTTCTGTCTCTCTCTCTCTCAACATCACTATAAACAGATGGATTTTTTTACTGATGTGCCATTACTGTCATTATTCTTACTGATGTTCACATTGCCACAAATGTGGGCAAAGGGGCTTCTGTGAAATTTCAGCTTTTTTTTTATTTTTAGTGGTTGACTTAGGGTTTACAATATGCATATCTAAATTATCACAGTCTAGTTTCAAATAATGTTATACTGCTTTACAAATAGTTTAAAAATTGACAATAGTATGCTCTCATATCTTCCCTCTAGCCTTTTGTGCTATTGCTGTCATACAATTTAACTTCTATTTGTATTTTAAACACAATAATAATATTTTTTCTTTAAACAATTACTTTTAAAGCTATTAAAAATGAGAAAAATTTTTTTATTAACCTATATGTTTTTCATCTTCTAATACACTTCATTCCTTTGTGTATATCCAAATGCCTATTTGGTATTTTACATCTACTTGAAGAACTTTCTTTAACATTTTTCAAATGCAGATCTGCTGATAGTGAGCTATCCTGTGTTTTTATTTTCAAAAACAATTCCATTTTGCTTCATTTTAGAAAGACATTTTTGCTGGGTACAGAATTTTGGTGTTTTTTTTTCTTTCAGTACTTTAAAAATGTCACTTTGTCTTTTGGCTTGCATAGTTTCTCACAAGAAGCCTTCTGCCACTCTTATATTTGTTTCTTGCTTAATAATGTGTGTTTTAATTTTTAGTTGGTTTGAATAGTTTTTTTTCTTTAGCATCAGTTTCAATAATGGATTATAATGTGCTTTAGTGTAGTCTTATTGAGATTTATTCAGTTTAGGTTTTATTGAACTTCTTGAATCTATGGGTTTATAGGTTTATAGGTTCGTTTTAATCAAATTTGGAAATTTTTGCCATTATTTCTTCATATATCTTTTTCTGGCTTCTTCCTTCCCTTCTTGTAATACAAGCAACTACATGTATATTATATTGCATGCCACTGTCAAATAGCTCACGGAGCTATATTATCATTGTTAGATTTGTTTTATTTCGTTGGGTTTTATCGTTGTTGCTATTGTCATTCTTCTTTCTCTCTTCCTCCACCCGCTTCTCTTCTGCCACCTCCTTCTCCTTCTTCTTTAATAGTTTTTTTTCTGTGATTTGCTGATGAGTTTGTACTTCTATGGCTTTATATAACCTTTTATTCTGCAGTGTCTAATCTGTTATTAATATTATCTAGTATACTTTTTATTTCAGATATTGTATTTTTCACCTTTAGAATTTCTGTTTGGGTCTTTTTATGTCTTTCATTTCTCTCCTCATTATGTTCATGTTTTCCTTTTCCTTCTGGTGCACACCAAGCATATTTATAATAGTGTTTTTTAATGTCTTTATCTGCCAATTCCCTCATCTCAGTCATTGTGGGATGAATTTCTATTGACTGAGTTTTCTCCTAGGTGTGGGTTGTAGTGTACTACTTCTTTGCATAGCTAGTCATTTTTGATTGGATGTTGGACATTGTGGTTTTGAACTTCTCAGTGCTACATTTTGTTGTATTCCTTTGGATAGCATTGGAACTTGTTCTGGCATACAGTTAAGATACTTGGAATCAGTTGTATTCATCATGTTACTTGGAAAAAGTTTCGTTGCTGTGAATCAAGAGCAGACTCTAGTTTAGGGCTAATTTATCCCCACTAAAAAGATGATATCTTTTTGAGAACTCTACCCAGTATCCCAGTGTTATCAGGTCTTTCCCTGTTAGTTGGTGGAAACACAAACTAGTCCCAGCTCTATGGGAATCCTTCAGCCTACTACTTTCTAGTAATTCCTTGCCTGGCCTTGGACATTTTCTTCTCTAGTATGCATACAGCAATACTTTCCCAAAGCCTGGAGATAAGCCTTTGCAAATCTCTGGGGCTGTCTCTGTGCAACTTCCTCTTCCCTAGTATTCTACCCAGCAAACACTGGCTGCCTTGGCCTCTCCAATTTCTAATCTCTTTATCTTCAACTTAATGAGACTTCCAGGCTCTGTTGGGTTCCCACTCCCTGTGCTGCAGCCTAAGAACTTCCTTCAAGCATTAAGCTTGGCCATTTGTTGGAATAACTTCACTTGTTCCCTTTTCTTAAAAATCATAATCCTTAATGTCTATTGTCTAAACACTATAGTGTTATATTTTTTGCTCTGTTTCTAGTTATTTAAGGCAGGAGGGTAAATTAGATGCCTGTTACTCTATCATTGATGAGAGGAAAAGTCCCCCTATGTCTTTTGTCAAGTCCCCATCACTGTCTGATTATCTTTTTGTTTTCTGATGCAACTGGATGATCTAAGTTCATCTTCTGCTTCTCTAGTCCCATACCCAGAATCAGCCATTTATGAAAAGCTCTGATTCCTTTTGTGGGAAATAGTATTTAGAAAATAAGATATGGGTGCTTGATGGGTTTATTTATACTGGTATGACATTTTATCTGTGCTCCCTCAGTGGATAGATTTAAGAAATACAATTTCTTTTCTTTCTTTCTTTTTTTTTTTTTTTTTTGAGATAGGGTCTCACTCTGTTGTTGCCTGGGCTAAAGTGCCTTGGCATCATCATAGCTTACCACAACCTCAAGCTCCTGAGCTCAAGCAATCATACTACCTCAGCCTCATGAGGGGCTGGCACACATCACCATGCCCAGCTAATTTTTCTATTTTTTGTAGAAACAGGGGCTCTCTCTTGCTCAGGATGGTCTCAGACTCCTACCTCAGCCTCCCATATTGCTTACAGGCATGAGCCACCACTCCTGGCTTGAAATATAATTTTTGAAATCATTACTCTATACTGATACCTTGAATTCCTATTCAGTAGCATTTTCCTCACCTTCCTCATTCCGTATTTATGTCTCCCTTTTACTATAGCAAGAACTGTAGTTCCCAAAACACCAATATATTTATTCATTTGCTCAAAACATAAAAAATAATTTCAAAGTTATTACAATAATACCACTACTACAACAAATCTACTAGGTAAAGTTTAGTATTCTTTTGGAATTATTATTGTCTTTAAAATATTTCCCACACAGTATGTACACCACAGTACTATGTTCAAAGTTATTTGGATTAATTTTTTCTATGTGATTTTGTTATAAATTTGATATACAGTGAAGTTTATTTCTTGTTACTATTTAATTTTAAGGCTTGCTGTTATCTCACTATTTTCAGTTCAATTTTATTTTTTGATAATGTATAACCTTTACATGCTACAAAAATCAAAGCCACCAGAGAAATATCACTTCTATCCCAGTCCTCTCTACTTCATTCTATATACCCTGTAGCATTAACCATTTTAGTTACTGGTTTATTTTCTCTGTTTCTTTTTGAAAAATAAACAAATATGCATGTATAAGAATGTTTACATATATATGTATTACATTCTTATTTCTCCTTTTTTCATGTGCAAAATATAATATACTATATATGCTTCTTTGGGTTTTGGTTTTTTGTTTTCTTTTGGTTTTTGCATTTAACAATGGACATACTACATGTAAGATGTCTATTAAACATCCAATTATAGATATTAAATAGGTAAATTGGACATGTAAATATGGAATTCAGAGAAAAATTAAAGCCTTAAGATTCCTTCCTGATAAGTTTCTCTGTCAATTACCGAGTAATGCTTCTTTATATTTTTACCCTACCCGTTATCAAGGACACTTCATTTTGGTTTTATTAAAGTCAACTCCTCTTGAAATTTCTTGTACACACTTGAAAATAATAACCAAGGTTCTCTAAAGCACAGTTTTAAAAAACAGACTTGTCTTTCTCCTGATGAATTGGAGAATTCCATTATCCTCAATTCCATTGACTCTTTTTCAAAACTTAATTCTCTCTATGTACGACCTTTGAGAACATTTTGAATTAACCACAGCTTGCTTTATTTGAGGAGCCTCATAAATAAAATTGTCTCAATTCAGGTTCAGTGTCCTTATTCTTTCTAAATATTTCTCTAAAGGTCTGGAACATTTTGAATTCTATATTTGCTCTATAAGCAGATTTCCACAAGAGCCAACCTAAAATTGTAGGGAAAGGGTTTCTGTTCTCTGGTCAAATAAAGTTATTTTAGTGTAAAACAAATAACTGTATTGACTGAAGAACTGACACTGAAAACATGGTACTGGCATTATACACTAAAAGTAGCTGATGTTAGTAAATTAGATTATTTTAGAGTACTTTATCGTCGTGATCTTTTCATTCTTTCAACAGTGAAATGCTACTAAGTGAAGAGTCTAGACTAGGCGCTGGGCAACTGCACTCTTGCATGGAGCTCTTGCCTTCAAAGAGCTTTCCTACAGTTAAGGAGACAAGCATATTCCCAGGTATTATTAAAGTAAGAGGTATGGTATATTGTCATAAAAAAAGAGCCTTAAATAAAAGTTAATGAGCGTTCAGTGACAAGAGCATTGATTCTGATGAAGGAATTTGATAAACTTCTTACAGGACATAAGATTAAATCTGACCCTTTGAAGAATGAGCAGGATTTTGACAGCAACGAGTGACAATTGGTTTTGACCTGGCTTAAAGAGGCCCATTGGAGTCTGTTGTAAGACATGAAATAGCAAATGAAAGAAGCTTTAACTAAGCCGATTGCAGTGGGAGTGGAGAGGACAGGAAGGGATTCAAAGGTCAGATGTCCAAAAATAGGAGGATTTAGCCAAGTGGCATTGACTGTTCCACCTTGCGTGTTTTCCAGAAGAACCTAAAGTAAAGTTTTAATGCCTCGGAGATGCAGAGAAAACAAAGTGAGTTTTCTGTGAATTCATTCTACTTTCCTCACAGAGTTTTCATGAATATCAACAAAAGTGAATGTGAAAAATATTTTGTTTATTGCGTGGTGTTCCTGTTATTTCTATTAACAAAAACAGCAATAATAAGACAGTTTTTTTTTTTCCTTTGTGAAAGCTGGAAGTAAAATTGAAACCAAAGTCTGTAATGAGTTTTGCTGTAGAAAATAATCTTACCACAGGTTTCAAAGTAAACCATTTGTGGCTGCTGGGATTGAATACATTGAGCTCTACAATGGTACAAAAAGGGCCTCTAAGCTCACTTTTTAGCAGAAAAACTAGTTTTGTTTCCAAATGAGAAAGGAATCTGTTGGAACCCAGATAGCTCATTTTTTTTCCCCAGGAGTACAGGATGGGTTATGGTAATCCTGGAGTTTTCAGGAATCTATTTCTCTCTTTCCCTTCCACCTCCTCCTCCGGGAGACACATAAAGACATGAAGACTAGTTATTGCGCAAGGAGTCAATTCTGTGACCAGCTCTGATCTCTTCTATACTGCACAAGGTATGTGGCTTCAGAGAGACAAATTCAGGCATAAGTTTCCAAAATAACATGTTGTCACTACCAACAGCATCCACAAAGCATTTTGATAAATATCTGCTTTCACAGGGCTTCCCCGGCCAGGGCTGCTGGGGAAGATCACCAGGCATAGACCACAGTATATGTTTCTCATAAGCAGGGTGAGTAATAATACCTAATATTTATCAAGTGCTTATCACATATCCAGACACTTACAACAGAGTCTCACATTTTGTCTTATTTAATTTCAGCTTCAAATCACCATTTGAGTTAAGTCTTATTCTTAACCTCATTTTGCTGATGAGAAAGCTGAAGCAGTGAGTGATTATTAAATAACTCATCCAAATTACGCAGCTACTGTGGAGTGGAGCCAGGACTTTAATCCAGGCAGCGTGGCTTCAGAGTTCACATTTTTAACCACTATTCTTTATTGCTTCCAACATCTGAAGGGTTAAGGAGAGGAAGGAATTATAACTGATTGGAGTCTAAGAAAAGAAACTGAGAATTCCATGTCTAGATATGGGATAAGGAGATCATGGCAGCCTCCTGGGCCAGGGGAGAGGAGAGGAAATATGCCAGGCCTGGGTTTGAATGAAAGCTTGGCCACTTACTAACACTGTGACTTCCACCGGGCGACTTGGCCTTTGCAGTTTCTTCATCTATAAAATGAGGTTGAAAATCGCACGTCCAGCAAAGGATGTGGTGAGGTTTACGAAGTTAATACATGGGAAGCGTCTATGAGTAGTGATTGGCACATAGAATGTTTTAAAATTATCATTATTACAAGTGATAATTTGGCCACCGGGCAGCTCCTCTGAAGGATAAAGCTTTGTGTCCTCATACTGGATTGGTTGTTCACAGGTGCCACAAAATTTTCTCCTCAGACAGGAAAATATTTCAGTATAGGTGGAATTGAGGGAGAGGGAGGTCATGTTTGAGGAACTGAAGGCCCAGCCGGGGTTAGATTCAAGCTGTCCACACAGGTTCCCCTGTCATGACCATGACGCGCACCCCTAAAGTGGCTTCCTTCCTTCCCCCAGGGCTCCAGCATGGCTTCTGGCTTTCGTGGAGTAGATTCTCAGAATTTAGGCTCCTCAGTCGCTTCCTCCTGCGACAGCCACAGAGCAGGCAGAGTGCCTGCCTCTCACAGGAACCCAGGGAGACATCGTCTCACCCAGGATGGGACGGGCCCTGCTCTGAAGAGAAGCTCAGCCTCTTAGAAGATGGAAATAAAACTGAGGGAAAGGAAGCGTATCAAAGCTTAGGACAAAGGATTTTGCAATTTAGAACAGAAAAGATCTAAACACATCTGCTTCCATCTCCTCACTGACCAGATGAGGACACTGAAAACTAAAGGTGTGACTTGCCAAAGGTCACTTAGCCAGGATTTAGCAGAACTGGGAATGGCCAGGTTCCTGGTCCAGTGGTCAGTATTTTTCAAGCTGTGCCCCTCAGAGCACCAGGGCTTCTCTGATGTCCTTCAGAGACCTCCAAGACAGAAGACAGCAGGGAAGCTCCCGGGCATTTCTTCAATAAGTGCATTCCCCTGGGCTGTGGTTTACATATGGGGCTTCTGAGACTGGCTTTGAATGAAGGGCTCCAGGGCAGAGAATGTCTGAGAATCACTATCTTAGACGTTGCTGCCTCACAGACACTCATCATTAAACGACTTCTAGAAAGCAAACTAGAAAGTTTCCCCAATTACAGAACATTTTATTAAATATTCTAGGGGCCATGGAGGCCATACAGTTATACTTCAGGTCATCAGATAAACATTCAAATGGATCTAAAGATAAAAGGGTTCAAAGACTTCAGCATGTTTTTGTGTGATCTACATGTTTTATAAATTTTATTGTTTTTCAAATTAATGGTAAATAATTTATCTGAACAGATATTAATAGAGTAATAAAGATAATATCTTCAAATATTCATCAAGTGCCTACTGTGAGTGTCCCAAGCTTTGCCTGTAGCCTGAATAAATATCTCATCAACTGTGCTATGATTTTTCAAATGATTTTACCATGGATAAAATCCAAATGCATTTTAAAATGCTGTTGAATTTATCATAGCTTTCAGTTATTGTAATATTTTTCTCAATTTTTTGCTCAAGTCCATAATTTATTTTTTAAATGGAAAAAGTACATTCTCATGTGTGGAAAATTAGGGAACCCAGGTTAGACTGCAAGACAGGAATGAGCATTGACTAATAATAAATTCTGCTGTTCCATTAATGAAAGATAGGGGACGATTTCTGAGCATTTTTAGGTTATTTCAGATTCTAAAATGTTTTTTGTAAGACTGGCCATAAATATTCTTTCATGTGTTATCATTTAAATTCAACAAAGTCTTCTGAGCAAAGGACCTCAGAGAAATGAGCTGGTTACATTATCTGGATATTAATAAAAATGGAAATCTTTTGAAAAGAGGTATAACATAACTTCTTTATTTCTCCCCACCATGCACTGGCCCAGTAACTCAGTAGGATAACAAAGCCCAATACAGAAATATTATCATTTGCTTAAGATAACAGTTGATCACAAAAGATGAGCAAGTACAACAGGATGGATGACCTTGTCACTTGTTATAATCAGCAATAGCTTGGAGCGTGGGGTGGGCAGTCTGATAAAACTTGGTGGAAGCAAAGCTGATCACTCAGTGTTTATTTGGTGACAGGATAATCACAGCTGGGCTTAGTTGTAATGATGATATAAGGTCACTAGGACATCTACACACAAACACATTGGGAATATCAGGAATGTTGGGTAAGCAATATCTTCTTTGTGATGTTTTTGCTGTTTTTAATCTCTAACAGTGGTCTCAGAGGTGACCATGAGGCCAGTTGGAGTTTAGAGGGATGTCCTCTTGGGAATAAGATGGCAGTGTGGAGTGAGAGCCAGTCTTGCAGCCAGGAGGGTAGTGCCCATTACCAAAGGGTGATGCAACAAGAAAACCAGGGGATGTGTAGCCAGTCAGTGCCTGGAGCTAGTTGAGCAGAATGGGGAGTCAGAAGTCCCAGATAGTGAGGATGAGAATCCCTTTCCTCTAGATCTCCACCCCTGAGACATGGGAAGATACAACTCTTAAGGGTGTCTCATGGCCCCTGAGCTGTCCCTGGAGTGAGTCACAAACACAGCTTCTGTCGGAAAAGCTGTCCTTTGCCATTGGGCTTTCAGTGAATACCCTGGATGTCAGGAAACCTCCCAAGACCTTCTCAGCCAGGAGCAAGGAAATGTTTTATTGCTCTCAAACTACTTAAAACTGTAACTGCTTAACGTGCTTACCTTCCCAGATGACAGATACTCTTTTTGTCAAGTTATTCTATCCAACCCTCAATGAGGCTCCTTCCAGAATTAGTAGAGTGTTATGGACTGAATTGTGTTCCCCCCAAATTCATGTGTTGATATCCTAGCCCTCAATGTGATGGTATTTGACCATGGGACCTTCAGGAGATAATTAGGTTAGATGACGTCATGAGGGTGGGGCCCTCATGATGGGATTAGTTCCCTTATTAAAAAGAGGAAGAGAAATCAGGGTTCTTTCTTTGCTTTGTGAGGACACAGTGAGAAGGTGGCTGGCCATATGGAAGCCAGGAAGAAGGCCCTCATCAGGAACCGAATGTACCAGCACCTTGACCTTGAACTTCCCAGCCCTCAGAACTATAAAAAATAAATGTCTGTTATTTAAGCTACCCAGTTTATGGTATTCTGTTATATCAGCCCAAGCAAACTGATAACAGGTCAGGTAACTCTTGACAATATGTTGGTATACATCACCTTCCCTTTATTTTCACAGATCCACTGAAAAGTCTTTTGAGAATAGGTGGAGGCATGTGAAAAGCTTTGGAAAGATACTCATAGCTCTTGGAAATCGATGCTCTAAGCACTTTGGGGATTTGAGTGTGTGAGCTCATGCTAGCTAATTTTTCTAGTTCAGTTCATGCTAGCTAATTTTTTCTGGTTCAGAGAGTATATAAAAGGATCTTCAAGAACTAAACAGAAAAGAATAGTACCAACTGGATTAACTGTGGGTTCTCAAGTGAGGGCAAACTCAGAACACCTGTCAACAGTTAAAGACTGTGACCTACAGTCCTTGTAACAAATTGCATAAGACTGATTTGGCAGAATTCCATGTCACACCTCACTTAGGACTGCTACCAGGAAATTGCTAATGAAATAGCAAGAAAAAGTGGATCCAAGTTGTAAGTTGCAGCCCCCTTCTCCCAGTGTAAGATACTTATTTTTTATTCCCACACATGTGTGATATTTTGGATTCAGAGGTTCAAATTTTGATCTGTTTATTACCATTCCCTTAGGATAAATGTGAAAATCTCTTGCCTCATAAAGTTTTAAACATATGATCCCCTGGGGAGTGGGAGAATGAGGAGAGTAGGCAGGGAGCAAAGCTGTAATGGGAAAAGGAGTTTGAAGTCACATTCCCACAGACTTTGCAGTTTTAAAACAATTGGCTTCAAGTTCTGAACTGTTTCCTTTGCCTCAACTTCCTCTTCATATCAGTAAATCCCAATCAGGTTTCTTGAGTGGTCAAAGGTCAACTTAGCATCATTTATTCCATGCCTAAAGAATCTTTCTTTGCATTTTCTTGGTGAGAGCATTACGGACTTTAATGTTTCAGTAAGCAGAGGAGATCAACAGCCATGCAGACCCCTTGGGGATTTAGTGATGCACAAGCTATAGCATGAAACATCTTAAATAAATCATATTCACTGTGCTTCCTATTTGTGTAATGCAGGAAGTGCTGTTTCCAAAGGCCCCTGTGCTCTCAGAGATAAGGAAGGTTCTGCACAGTTCAGAGTTTTTAGATAGACCATTGGAATTTTGCATGAGATACAGAGCATGGAGCCCTAGACAGAACAGACAGGAAGCTGTCCTCAGGGTGTCATCACCCACTGAAACTGTTTATCAAGACTTGGGGAAACTTAGATAGTTCAGATTCCTCTGTGGCCTTGATATAGGCTGTTATGTGTGTATATAGATAAACTTATATCTAAGTACACATATCTAGCTAGTGCTGGGAGATTTCATTCATGGAAGCAATGTACATAGTAAATGAAGAGGATCAAACTGTGTTCGGTAGGTCTGCATGAAAAAACAGGTTTAGATTTGACAGCCCAGCGTCTGGTTAGAGGATCAAATGAATCAGTAGGTAAATTATTAATCATCTTTCTTTATGTGACTTGAAACACATTCCCACCCTGAAGCAAGGTAGGATATAAGCAGTAAGGTAAAGCATGATAAGAATTGTGATGTCTGCATTCTGGAAGCTTTTATTTGTTTAGAGGGTTATTGTGTGGGGATGTAGGGAGATGCAGGTTTGGAAGTCAGTGTGGATTGGGGAGCAATGTGGGGGTGGGTGTAAATATCCACATTATGAAAAGATGACATGAATAGTCTCAAACAGGGGATAGGCAGAAACATTATAATGCTTCTGCTGTAATGTTCAATAGAAATGGAAACGGAAAACAAAAGCTAAATACATCATAAAGCAGGCAGTGATGACTGCAGTACAGAAATTGTGTGTCTATTAACATGGCTGGCAGGAAACACAACGAAATGGAGGCAGTTATATTCTGTAACTTCCTACCATAGCTGTGGCACAACCGCTGTAACAGTGGGCAGTGGAATCCCTGCTTTCCTGTGAATTGCTTTGGAATGTACATCAGATGTGTTCTGATGTTGGGAAATTATTTAAAATGAAGGAATGCCTGGAATTCCTTCTCACTCTCGGAACCTGTTCATATTGGGAACATCTGCACATTTCCCTCAGCCGCACACTCTCCCCGGTATATTTCTGTTCCCCAAACACTTTCAGGAGGTGCCTAAAAGAAGTTTTTAAATGTCTGACTTTAGACTCTGGGTCTCTGGGACTTCACTTGTCATTATAAACACGTGCTCACTCCCACAACCTGTAGGGATCCTACGAAGCAAGGTCATTCTTCTGTTCTTCAAAAGTTTCAGATCAACATCACTGAAAATTCTGCCAATTGGATCACACCCATTGCTCAGATTAAATCTCTATGCATAGCATATGGTTTCTTTCCTTTTCTCGCACAACACATCCTGTCATTACAATATAATCTATACCTTAAAGATACAAGCATGACAATTTCTCATGATTTCCACCACTGTCATCCTAGTCCAAAGCACCAGTGTTTCTTTCCTGAACAGCTGTGATGACTCCTGATTGATCTCCCTGCTTCCGTGTTTGCCTAGAGCACATTGTCTACAGAGAAGCCAGAAGGATCTTCTTTTAACATTTTGTCATTAACTGAAAGCAAGTAAGTATCTTGAGAGGATGGATTGGAATTGGAGGCATTGGCATGGATTCATGATTTCTAAAATGTGTATGTGTTTGTGCATATGTTTGTATCCATATGCATGTATGGATATGGGCACACATATGTCTCAGCTGTACCTGCTGAAAGAACACAGAAGACATGCCCAGTGACAAAATGACCACACCAGCATTCAGATCTTGACTTCTGACACCATTCCTCACTAAAAGGAATAAGAACTTCTCAGCAAAATGATTCTTTGCAGGGGTGGGATAAAGGAAGTCCAATAAGATGCTGAAAAAGCTCTTTATGGGAAAAATTAAAGAAATACCTCCCTTCAAAAAATGATGGGAACTTGCCACAAGGACACAGGGAACAACTTGAAGGAGCTCCCACTGAACAATTTGAAAAATAAAAGAATTAAGGGCAGTGATTAATCATAAAGTATTAAAAAATAGGAATCCACAAGTTCACACCAAAAATAAATAATGAAATAAAGAACAAGGGAGAAGAGAAAGTTTTTCTTTACAATAGAATACTATCGATGTGGAGGGAGTACTGATGGAAAATCATCATTTTTCAAACATTCTGGTAAAGACGGATTTGGGCAAGTATCAATAAAAGATGCTAAATCTAGGAAGTCAATTTTGCTAAGAATCGGAATATTTGCATGATTGCTTGTTGCCAGCAAGGAGAAAATAGTGACTATGAAGTGGATGAACAAGACAGCACCTTGACTGGGTGATTACAATCAGTAGCACCAGTGAGGGGCAGGTGTACATTGTGTGCCTCCCGATGGGATAGTCGGAGAAGGGCAAAAAGCATGATTGACCTACATGATAAAATTGGAATATGGATGGTAGTTTGGATAAAAGTACTATATTAATGCTAAATTTTACTTAAGTTGATAACTGTTCTATGGTTATGTAAGATGTATTAATTGGGGTTCTCCAGAGAAATAGGACCAATAGGATGTATATACACATTGAAAAAGATTTATTATAAGGAATTGGCTCATGTGATGATGGAGGCTGGCAAGTCCCAAGACCTACAAGGTAAGTCAGCCAGCTGGAGACCCAAGAGAGCCTATAGTTTAATTCCTGTCCAAGTCTGAAGGACTGAGAAGCAGGAGAGCCAATGGTGTGGCTCCAGTTTGAAGGCCAGTGGGCTCAAGACCCAGAAAGAGCTGATGATTCTGTTTGAGTCTGAAGTCAGAAAAAAAGCCACAGGGAGAATTTTTTCTTATTTGGGAGAAGGTCAGGGCTTTTGCTCTGACTGGACAAGACCCACCCACTTTAGAGAAGACAATCTGCTCTGCTCAGTCAACTGATTTAAATGATAATCTCAAACAAAAACATCCTCACAGAAACACTCAGAATAATGTTTGAACAAATATCTGGGCACCCTGTGGCCCAGTCAAGTTGACACATAAAATTAGCCCTCACGTAAGGCAATAGCCTTTTTATCACGAAACACATAATGAATTGCTTAGAGATTAAGAGCCATGCTGTGTGCAACTTACTTTCAAATGATGGAGATAAAAATGTTTTAGAGATACAGTAAATGATGCTGCAAATTGGGCAAAATGTTAACGATAAAAATATCTGAGTAAAGGGTATAAAGATATTCTTTGTGGTCTTCCCCTAAGTTTTCTGTAAATTTGAAAGTATTTTCAAATAAAATTTTTTTAAAAATGTTTCATTGTCCTGCTGACAGTACTCCAGCTGTTTCCCACCCACTAAGAATAAATCTGACTTTCTTCGCCCAGCCTGCAGCACTGTGATGTCCCGCCCTCTGCCCATTTCTCATCTCAGCTGGTACTATTCACCTCCCCACCTAGAACCCCACTCCCCCGGCACACTCTCTGCTACCAGCATAGGCCAAGTTCATTCCCACCGCAGAACTTTCTCACTTGCACTCTCTGCCTCAGGGCTCTTCCCCCAGGTCAAAACCTGGCCACTGTTCTCATTGCTCAGGTGTCTTATCAAATGTCACATTCCCAGAGAGGGCCTCTGACTAAAAGAGCCCATTTTCAATCATGGTTTTGTCTTTTCACTTTCCTCTCTGAACTTATCATGTTGACTCCCTCCTTTACTTATTTATTATACTCACTGGGAAATAAATTTCAGAAAGGCAGACATCTCATCCATCCTGTTTACTGCTGCATCTCCAATATATCAAACATTGCTTGGCATATGGTAAGTCCTAAAGAGACATTTTTAATAAGTAGATAAATGTTTCAGTTCCTATAGCTTCCAAACTTTTGAAACTAAAATACTTCATCTATTAGCTATTTGTCCTTCCTTCATATATTAATATATGGGGTTTCCCAGTTTGTGGCAAGAATTTTAATGATAAGTATTATGATGTAGGTGAGCATCACATATAGAGCATTATTATAGAGGAGTTAAAAGAAGTACTGATTAATGAAAAGGAAGATTTTTTTCAAGTAATTCTGACAGTCTGAGAATTGAACTAGACTGACCTAGCTGATGTCAAAAAGCTGATAGACATAATAATAATAAGAAAATCTCTTGAGAACAGGTCTTCTCATTCCAAATATCTAGTACAATATCTTGAAAATAGTAAAGGATTCATAAATGTTTAACAAATGCAAGAAATAACCTATCAATAGTTCATAAGCAGGTCACACTAGGGAAAGTAAAATGAAAGGAGATGGCTAGTTTTGTACCTTCAAATATAAAAATACCAAATAGATTATCTTTTTTAACTAGAAAATAAGCTCATGATAGTCAGAGGTAATATTTTCCCAATGGCATAAGAACAACGTTAGGAATAACAATAACAGTATGTGCCTCAAGAAAGTTACTACCCTTTTTAGTTTTGTTTTGGTTTTGGGTTTTTTGCACCTCTGGTTCAATCGATGACTCATACTGCCCAACAAGCCATATGTTGCTGCAGAAAGCATTCACTCCCTGCATTCGCTAGGGATGAGAGCCAACTAAATATAATAAACAACACTTTACTCATCAAAAGTAAGAATGAAATTCCATTTGAAGCAAGATTCAATCAGCAGGCTGTAAGTCATCTTGGTGTCGAAAGCTTGCACTCTCCCATGATGTGATAGCCTGATTTGTACCTCCATACTCCATCACAACATTGCAGTTGTTATGCCATGGAAAGGCGCTCTCACCACTGTTACCAAAACGTCTATAATTTTTCAATTTCAGTGTATTTAGGTAAAATTGCAGTCTCTGGAAAGTCCTCCTTGGATTCCATTTCTTGCATGTTTGCCTCCCCTATTTCCAGCCCTCTGGCATGTATTCTACCTCCATGGCAAGGACAGTGTTTGGTTAAGGACAACTGAGCTATTTTACAATGAATTTTAAAACTTGAAATTAATATTGGATCATAGTCTTGTGAATGTACAAATGTGACTCTTGACCTCTTTACTAATAGAAAACCAATTTCACCACCAACATGTCCTAGGCTTAAGAGAAAGTGAAATTATCAACCCAATATTTTTCCTTTGTTTTTTTTTTAATTGCAGCATAATTTGTATAGGGTAAAATTCAACTTTTTAATGTGCTACTCTATGAGTTGGGCAAATGTTTGCAGTTGTGTAACCGCCACCACAAACAAAATATAGAATAGTTCTATCACCCAAAACTTCCCAAAAACTCCCTCATGACTCTTTGTATAATAGTTAACTCTTCCATCCATCTGCAGCCCATAGCAACCTTTAATCAACCAAATCTTTGTATATGAACATGTTCATTATACCATACTTTTTTGCTCTAATAAAGAAAGATTTAAATAGAATTCGAGGATCAAAATGAAATTTCATCTGCAGAAAGGGAGAAAAAGCAAGTTAATAATGATACCCTTACATTTCTTTTTTAATTTTCTGTATTATGTGACCGATTTGTAGAACTCTTATTCAATAAAAAGGGATGATGGTATATGTTGTGGTAGACATGCAAAAAGAAAATCACTTTGATCTCCATGGTGAGCAAATGTCATTTCTATAACAGTATCTTAATCATTAATTAGCTTATATTAATCTTCTGAAGTGATTAATAATAATTAAACCATCCTCCTAATCGGAAATGTGAAACTGTTCTCAATTTGAATCCTGACTAATTGCTAGTAGCTGCCCTAGAGTTCCAGGCTACAGAGAATTCTAAGGCTTAACAGGAAATATTATTAATACCCGACATTTAAGTTTTAGAAATTATTAAACATTGAATATGTATTATCTTATTTGATCCTAACTACAAATCCAAGAAAATGCTGCTAATGTTATCCTCACGCTATGGGTGGGGAGGACTGAGTTTTAGAGAGATTACATAACTCACTCAAGGCCAAACAGGTGAGAAGTGATGAAGCTGGGATTTGACCCCACGTAGCCAGCCTGAGATGGGTTCGTATCTACTTTACCGCACCACACTCAAGCAATCAATCACGTAATGTGGGAAGTCAGAATCTAAATTTTGAATCTGGGCTAAAATTTGAATCATGCGTAAAGTAGCCAATGGGGAGAGGTCACAGAGCAAAAAGAGCCTTTTGGGCAAAAGGCAGAGCTGGTGTAAAGGCCTGGCTGGTGGGAGAACAGCACACATTGGAGGACCCTGGGTGCCGTGTGCCTGGAGCCCAGAGGCCCAGGATGAACAGAGCCGGCAGAGACAGGCCTCGGTACCAGGGCACTGCAGCCACGTGAAGGACTTTGATCTTTTTCTTAAAGGTGTTGGGAAGTTCCTGCATAGCTTGAAGCTGGCTGGGGACACAGTTGGATCTAGGCTTTCAAAAGACCACTCTGCTCATCAGGATTGGGAAGGCTTATTCCCAAGGGTAAGGGAGGTGGGAGAAGAGCAGGTAGAGGCTATTTATTGCACACAATCCCACTGAGGGAGAGTGGTTGTATTAGCCATGGCTGTTTGGTTTCTATAATCTGCTGCTATATTCTCACATCTGGGGCCATGCTGACCCTCCCGGGCTTAGCTAATTTCTAGAAATAGCTAGCCATGGCCTGCGAGCATGCCTTTCATATGCAAACCAGCCAATGCAGAGCCCACTCCACCAACTGCTTCCTGTGCAAGTTCCTATACTCCAGGCCACTGTCCACCTGCATTAACTGTTCCAGGGCCCAGTAGAAACAGCCCCTCTGCCCCTGAGCCTGCTGAAATTATTCAAACTAATCAATCCTAAACCTGCTTAACCTGGCTTGCCCATTCCTTCCCACAGAAACCACTGCCAGGACTCTTGCCTGTTTCCCGTCACTCGCTCAGCCTCCTGATCAATCTTCCCCATGTGGCCCTTGTGGCATGGAGTGCCCTCTCCTCTTGACATCTGTAACTGTAACAGTCTTTTCAATGACAGTCATCTCCTGTTCTGTTGGCCTCATCATACCTGAATAATAATAAAACCTACGTTTAGAGAGGGCACCCCTGTGGGATGTTGGGGGCACAACTGAGAGGACATGGTGACTGAATATGGGGCAATGAGGGAGAGTCCGTGTCAAGGAGGACATCTAGGTGTCTGGTCTGCAAGCGGAGAGAAATGACAGTAAACACTAGGAGAGCACTTGCCATGTTCCAGGCGCTATTCTGAACACTTCACATACTCAACTCATTCAACCTCCTTTTTTTTTTTTTGAGACAGAGTCTCACTCTGTTGCCCAAGTTAGAGTGCCGTGACGTCAGCCTAGCTCACAGAAACCTCAGACTCCTGGGCTCAAGCGATCCTTCTGCCTCAGCCTCCCAAGTAGCTGGGACTACAGGCATGCGCCA